>JAOVVF010000028.1:11675603-11700291 GCA_028565595.1 Duopalatinus emarginatus | reverse complement strand
TGAAACTAACGAGAAAGTGCAGTAAACTGATTCATAATTTCAACATCTCCATAAAGAATTTGTTTACACTCCGGTGGAGTATCACTGATTGTTGTTCCTAGCAGTTTTTTAAGCTGTATATTAGGATGGTAGAGATATGGACAGTGTATTTACATAGTTATTTGTCATTTACAAAGTGGCACTGGACATTAAGACTACACTATACTCCTATAAACTATAAACTCATTTCTTCCTAATTATATAGATGTATAATCATCCATGCTCATTATTTCTATTTAGTGAGTGCAATAGCCCTAGTTCAGAAAAACAAAGGAAGTCATTAGTGTAAGATTCTCCAGTTCATTCACTCCTTGAGCAATTGCAAAAAAAAAAAAAAAAAAAAAAAGTAGGCCATATGAGATCTCATTTTTCCCTCAACTTTTTTATTGCAGTGGTTGCTAGGAGACTGTTGAACCTACGGCAAGAAATCATGAGCTACAGCCACGATAGTCGTGTGTCCTCCACTGTGCTCTAGGTTGGAACTGAAATTGTTATATAAGATGCTAATTTACCCTTTTCCACATTGTTTCTGCTTTAAAATTGTGTTCTTGGCACAAGTGGCCTAACTGAGCTCCACTCTATCTGCTTTCCATCTTGTTTAGGATGATCAAATATCTCTAATATCTCTGGACTGCCAACACTTGCAGCCTTGTTGTCCTTCACCACAGAATCATTTATGCATAAAGCGTAATGATTTTTGCATAAATTAATCAAGTCATACTTCAGGCCGGTTTCAGTTTTGGTCAATTTGCTCCACACAAACAGCCAGTTGGGACCCAGTTGGTGCCTATTTTGTTATTTTCTAGGAGAAATGCTCTGCCAAATTGAATAGTTATAGAGGTATAGACAGGAAAACTGACAAGATAATAGCATATTTAGCTCTATTTTCGAGTGAACATGTCTTCCCGTCTCCAGGGGGGGAGAGTAATTTTCCACAGCTAATGCTTGTCACAGGCCTGATGGACCAGACTTTGTGACGTGACTCGCTTTCTCCAATTTACTCGGCGAAGACCTGTTTGAAATCAAATAGCATGACATTCCATTCTTTCTGATGTTCAGCTCAGGGCAATGAAATGTAAATTGCAAAGTCCTGTTCTAATACTGATTGTGAAAAAGAAGAGACTACGGATATCAGAATGAGTTAGGAGCTGATGAAATGGGAGTGAAATATTTCCATTACAGATAGTAAATGAATGGACAGAAATATTGAATTTTAGCGAGGACAGTGGAGAATCTCTATGCTGATAAAGGCATTATGTCCCTCAGGCATTTAACACTTGATAGTCCAGATGAAAAAGTATGCAGGATGACAACAAATATTAACACGCTCCCTTGATAGTTCTAAACATGACTGTTTCATTTTCCCTATGTATCCACTCTAGTCTGATTAAATGCTGAGAGACCGTCATTAAATAAAATCAGTTTAGTTCCCATCTGAACTAAGTGACATAGGACATCTTTTTATTTTTAATCACAGTCTCTTTTTATTAACCAAACTATCATGCTTAGCTTTCTTGGCTGTAATTGGCAGAGAAAATATAGATCTTTTTTAAATAACAAATAATAATAATAATAATAATAATAATAATAATAATAATAATAATAATAATAATAATAATAATAATAAATGAAAGCACTTAGAATCCACATCAGACACCTTTCCTGTCAGTAACAACAACAACAACAACAAAAACAAAAACAATAATAATAATTATAATAATAATAATAATAATTATAATAATAATAATAATAATAATAATAATAATAATAATACTTATTATTATTATTATTATTATTATTATTATTATTATGCAGATATGCTCAAATTATACAGCATCTCAAGCCTTTCAGAGCAAAGAGGCAATGTTTTGATTGGCTCTAATTAGAAAAAGAAACTGAACTTGGCATCCATGGATATAATTTTGCATCTTATTAACCTTGTGTAAACCCTCCTGTCAAGGCACCTTTGTGGCAGTATGTGCTGGGCCCAGCTTCAGGGCCATGTGTCTGCACTTCCTCCAACACTCACTCCCACCTCTTATGCGTGTTCTCACACATGAAGGACATCTCACTCTTCTCTTCTCCTCCTCCATTGTATTTATTCACACTGTTTTCTGATCCAACAGCATGACTAGCCCATGTGCTGCGTTTGATGAAGTAGACTTTATTTAATAATTCATTTGGTACTATGGGGAAGATTTTATTTGAAACTGAATATATATAATAGTGTAGCTTTTCTAAAAGAGTGACACCACATTCGGAGACCAATTTTATTTAAATAATGTCTGACAAGTGAAATGATGCAGTGGAAAATGTGTGGTTTTTTGGTGAAAAATTGGAGGCAGATGGAACTGTCAGATTGTCCTCTCTGCATAGCTGAGCTTCTGAATCCTCACCCACTTTATTGCTGAAGCTTTGCTCAACATAAACACTCTGTCTTCACTGACATGGTGCCATCAATTCCACATAACTAACTGAAGAACAGCGCTGAAATAGAAACCCAGCATGAGTCGCAGTCACACTGTTATTTACTGCTCCTGACTGTCAGCCATGCAAAGAAAACTGCCTCAAAGAAACACCACAGATAGAGATTAAATTACATTTTTGGCTAAAGATGAGCTTTCATAATAGGGTGAGCTGCGCAAATGAGGTCTTTAATCAGGGTTTTAGTAGAATAGCTCTGTTGATTTCCCACTTGGCCTATCACAAATGCCATGCTGTATTCCCAGTGGCCAATGTGTTTCAGCAGGAATAAATTGGTAAACTTCCATCCTGCCTGGTGTGTTCTCTCCTCCTCTGTTTACAGTTTATTAAACTTGTGCTTGCATGCCCCCGAGTTCAGTGGCCTGAGAAACATGTAGTATTTTGGAAGTAATTACACACGACTGCATCCTGCAGCATTAGAGCATCACGCCAATGAAATCAGAATGTTGATGAGAAGTTTCCATTTGAAACTTTCATGTGAAAGACTTTGCAAGTCTGGTGTAATGGTTAAAACTGGAGATTTAAACTATAAGAGTAAAAGAGTAAACATTTATTATCTGTTTGACATATAAAGTAAGGGCATTGTCAGTAAGTGGACTTGTACTTGGTAAATTTCACCTAGGCGTGTTTGAGTGTGCACGGAACCCTGGAGGGTTTACTTCCATCTTGCATCCAATTTTTCCAGGATGCAGTCCAAATCCACAGTGACCCTTACCAGAACAAACCGGTTTCTGAACATTAATGATATTAATGAAATATTAATATCACTTTTAATATCAGTCACTGATCTTAGTTCAAGCTTGGCCTATTCACCACAGCCAGGTGATAAAGTCTGTAAAAGCAGGATTGGTTTGTGACCATAGATTAACCATAAATAGGCTAGTAATAAACAGTTGAAAGTTACAAGCAAGATACTGCTTTTTTTTTTTTTTTAAACCTTTGTTCAATATAGCAGGTGCACTTCCCACTGCCAACAAGTCACTCACAGAATATCATTAAACAGCATTGCCAGTTCTTAGCAACTTTCAAGCCCACCTGTGGTCTACAAAACTAGACCAAACAATTTGGGCATTGGAAAAGGAAAACAAATTTGGATACAGGTTACTATGCATATACACTTGTTTGTGGATTTTTAAAATAAGATTTAATTTTATTATTTCTTATAAAACAGGATTTTGGCATCCACTAAGTTTTGTCAACTACCCCAATCTGGCAACACCATTAATTGTCCAATGATCCTCCAATGAGCAAGAACCAGTGGGTTTCCTTCCCCAATATACCTCTGTTCTCTATTTAAAAATTAGGGGCAATAATAACTCATCTAATCTGTAAAAATGGCTGTAATGTCTGTATACTTTACAGTGATATTGTCATCAAACAACTGAAAAAATAATAAAATACAATTAAAATTGCTATAATATCTTACACAGTATAAAAATACATAATCCAGTATATATTCCCCTCTTTTTGCAGGATACTGTTGAGCTAAAGGTTTAGGGTGTTACTCAACCATTAACCACACAGCAACAAGTCCCAACCACTGAACCACAACAGTGAGCTTCACCAACTTCCACTGATTTAACTACTTTCACCACCAAAATCACACAGGCTTAGCAAGTTAAAGTGGCTTTGAATTTCCTAACAGGAGATTGTAGGTTCAAATACTAGCTCTGTCAATCTGCCACAGTTGTGTCCTTGAATAAGGCCATTAACTCAGGTGTATCATGGTCCAGCCAAAATCATTTCATTAATTAAATGCAATAGACAAACAAACTGTCCCGGGGTGTTTCGTTACAGTTTGCCAAATGAGTGTGTGGGTAGGTTCCAGTGACCTAGTAGTAGGATAAGCAGCTTAGATAAAGAAAGTTTTCAAATGTCTCCAAAATTATGTTTGCTTAGATTTTGAAACACCCCCTAAAGTGGCAAACAGCCACAGGTGTAGCTAAAAACTTCAGTAATTATGTTATACAAATGTAAGTTACAGGAGACTGAACAAATTCTCAGGTCTCAAGCTAAGTAACATTAATATTTAATCCACGTTAGAATAATTCAATAGATCTAAATGACAAGGTAGTGCGGCTTTACTGTGTCTGACATGTCACTGAGGCTGTATTTCTGCCTCACGTCCAGCGTTCCTGAGATGGATAGGCTTCCACTGCAAATTTAATTAATGTAATTTATTGCAATTTTAAAGCAATTTTCATTTTTTACATGGAAATGTATTGTTTATTTTACTGAAACAAAAGAATACTTGTGTCCATTAAAAAGTCCTCTACTTTTTCCTCCAAACTTTCATTTTTTCTGTCTGTTTTGTAAATATTTAAAAGTACATTTAAACACTTTCTTACTGTCAGTTACTATTTTTTATCAAATGTAGAGCGAGTCTTGTACTTCATGTGCTCAACCCCAGCTCAGGTTTCCTGTCAAAATTTTCTCTTCCTAAAATAGCCAATTGATTGCTTGGGTCTATTGGGACTGATAACTCAGTCTGTCGTACACAGCCTTGCTGTGCCACAGAGCTACACTGTGAGACACCACTGTATTCTCAGTGGGAGCTTGACACTAATGCCGAAGGATAAAAGAGGAATTACTTCTCTGGAAGCTGCCTCTGTTGCCGCTCTGTCTTTTCTTCCAGTCGGAGTTAAAGCACAGGCTGGTGGTGGGTGAAAGGATGCATCAGTGGCAGGAGATTTCATCACCAAATTACATTTCCCAGAGTAGGGAATATAGGACAAACAGATAAGTATTAATATCACATGTAACATTCAGGATCTACATCCTACACTAAATTATTGTTTCTCACACTGATATATTTTGTGTATTAGCTACACATGAAATTTTTATTTGAAAAAAAAAAGTACGAAAAATATACAATAGCATTTACAGGCCATGAAGTCAAAAATGTTTGCTATATCAAAGCCCTGTAATTCCAGCAACAACAAGAAGATACTATACCATACAGATGTAAAATGGGTCTTAAATGCCCCTTTACCTCCCTGTTTAGCTCAAAGGTAGCTAAATAGTATGTCCAGTGCTTTGACTCTCTGTTTTGAGGCATTGCTATATCTGGTCTGTGTATTGACTTTTGGAACTATCTTTATCCCTCACAGTGTGCTGTATTGATTGGTGAGAGTAGCCCACATAACTGAAGACCTTGAGGTTAAAAGCGTTGGAGGATTCAAATGGCTTATAGCTACAAACTGTGCCTCCTAAAATGATAAAACTGCAAAGGTATAAGATGCATATTTTTAAAAATACACAGGAACAGCTTAGGGTTAGTGTGATGTAATCATCTTTGCTGAACAAGGTAAAGAAAAATATAAAGAGTAAAATTCAAGAATTAAAGGAAGTCATATGCACAGGTCTGTCTGCCTGTCACGATCATGGGTTCTCTTATCCAATATCCAATATCCAAAAAAAAAAAAAAAAAAAAGTGCAGAACTACCATTATCAACTTTATTTTTGTATTTCATAAGCTGATGAAAGTGAAAAACACTGCATAATTTATCTACATTTACATTTATGCCAAACCGTTGTGATTAATAGCATGCTTAAAATCTCTTGCCTATGAGGTTTTGTATTTTGTATTCCACCTGCAACAAATCACAATACTAAGAAGACCAATGGAACAAACATTTTCTGTGCCTTCTGAACAGCTGGTAATTGCTTTCCAATATGTAATTAAAGCAGAGCAATTCATCACCGTGAACCATTAATAACTACATGAATTCATTTAGATTCGTAAATAGCTGCGTAATTTCTTCATGACTTGACAGAGAGATCTGCTTATAGAAAATAACTAAACACATTTTATTATTTAAGTTTTATTGAATAATAAAGTGGCACTGTGGCACCGCAGGTAGTGGATCTGAAGTTGTGGGTTCGACCCTCGCTCTGGTCATTTGGTGTGTTCTCCCCATGTCCACATGGGTTTTTGCTGGGTGCTCCTGTTTCCTCCCAACAGTCATGGTAAAATTACCATACTGAATTGCCCCATAGGTGTGAGTGTATGAGTGAACGGGTGTGTGAATGTGGTACCCTGTGATGGATTGGCACCCTGTCCAGAGGGTATTCCAGTGACCCTGATAGACAAGATAAAATAATGACTGACTGACTGAATTAAAAATGAATAAAAAATGACCAATTAAGTGTTTTATATAAGGTTGTATAGAAAATCTGCACTCAAAAGGCTTTAAAAACACGGTTCTGGAAAAATATCAAAAATATTTCATAAGGACACCTTGTTGCAGTTGTGTTTGCAAGGTTCTTGTACCACAAGGGTGCTTATGCAATATTCAGAAATACATCAAGCATGGTGTACTGCTGCTGTATGGGCACCAGAAGCATAAACAGGAGTTACATAGTAACGCTGCAATTACAAACAACCTTGTTTGGGACATGGAAGCTTGTTGAAATGTAGTCATCTTACAGCATTTGCATTCAATTCAAGGGACCTCATTATCGCTATTCCTGTAGTGACTGTGATTTGTAAATCAGAGTAGGACTCCAACTGTCAGTGGAATAAGACTCTCTTCACTGTCAGTTCTCTTGTTCTACTTGTGTTGACTGTACTTGTAATGGCTTTAAAGTCTTTAAAAACTCATTCCTTTGTGACTAAGTAATGTCTTCATTCCTGATCCTGAAATAGGCTCTGCATAAACCACAAGAAGACCACGAGCCTGGGATTCTGGTGTTAATTAATGGATGAGTGGGATCCTTGTGAAAGTAGAACATCCCACACTGCACAGACATGCAGCATATAAATGAGAAACATTCATCATTACTCATTTCATTTGCATGGTTTTAGTTTGTTACTGGTTCATGTTTTGCACCTTTTATCAGGATAATAGTACAGCAGTTGACTTTATCTGTGTGGTCCAATGCGGGTTTTTGATAGAAACAGAGACCTTGGAGATAAACATACAACAGTGAATATTAGATGAAAGAAAGCATGAGCTAATTCAGTTCGGCTGCAGTTGACAGAATGAGACAGAAACACCTTCATGCTGATAAGCTGACAGGGCTTCAAAGTGCACAAGTCGTGTCACTCACACAGTCATTTATCAGATTACACATGGCTATTTAAAAATCTGGGTTAAGGGCCTGGCCATCACACACATATATGATTGTTAAATACCCAATCCCAGACTTATTCCCCATTTTGCTGTTATAAAAACTATTATTCTCCCAGATTTTGAAGCTTGGCTGTGAGGATTTGTTCATTCAGCCACAAAGGCATTAATGAGGTCAGGTTCATCTGAACAGTATTCAGTGGGGCTGAGATCAGGGCTCTGGGCAGAACACTTCAGATCTTCCACTTCAGCCTTAACATGGTATGCATGGTCTTTATGAACCTTGCTTTGTGCATATGACAATTGTCATCAGTGAATATGTTTGGGCCGCTTAGTTGTAGCAAGAGTTAATGGCAATGCTACAGCTTACAAAGGCATCGTATAAAATAGAGATGGAGCTCGTCCCTGGAACACTGGGCTTGAAGCTGGAAAGCAGTCTAAATTGTAATTAATCCAATCCATCACAGCACACACACTCACACACACACACACACACACACACACAGAGAGAGAGAGAGAGAGAGAGAGAGAGAGAGAGAGAGAGAGAGAAAGAGAGAGAAAGAGAGAAAGAGTTTTGCAAGGACATAATTATTGTGTATAATTTTTTATAATTATGCAGCTTATTAATATTATGCCTAAACCTAACTCTAAATTTAACTTATTATATCTTATTTCTGATCCCCAACAAAATATAAAAAACACACCCTCTCACTCCTACCTAGGGGCAAATTAAGGCCAGGTGGGAACAAACTCTGAGAACCTAGAGGAAGCCCATATGGACATTAGAAGAACATGCAAACAAACTACAGGAACATGAGTTTGGGATTGAAGTGGGATTGGGATTGATTAAAGTCACGCCTTGATTTTAAAATGAAACACAGGATTAAAATAAAGAATTCATAGGAATGACAGTGACTTCTGAATAGCATTTCCAGGCTTGAATAATTCCAGCAGTGTTTAAGCCCGACATCTTCCAGGATCTTTGTGAGTGTTTGAAAGGTGTGTTGCCCCCAGCACTTCCCCCAACACTGAGCTGAACCAGGAAATAAGGGGTAAAAATAGCATAGAGCAGATGCTCAGCTTTCTGAAAGCCATTATCAGTCATAGGTGAGGTGTTGCTCTGGGGCTGCTGCAGAGGTATGTGCACACACATCGAAGGGGGGATGGTAAGAATAAGGTGAGATAAGCAAAAAAAAAAAAAACATAATACACTTACACAGGTTCACTGGTTTTCCAATCACATCAGCATTCATACCGACATGAGATGATCAACCCATTCCCTGTTTCTCTGAAGTAGGTTTTATTCTTGCATTAACCTTTTTGTTGATTCAGAAATATTGCACTGAAATAGGATTTTACAAAACGTTATGCATGCTGTAGCGCTGGTTTCTTTCCTAACAACTCACAGATCTGTCACAGGTAGGAGATCTGTCACAGTGATTGGATTTAAACCTCATATATTCATTAGCAGTGGATGAATTTTTACCTCAGGTGTAAGTGGCAGACACAAAAAGGTACTTTGAAACATCTGGAGTGTGAAATCATTATGCCCTAGAAAGAGACTGACAGGAACTGTATGCTAATTATATTCTTTGTTAATAAAATGTTTGGCTTTGGTTTAGATTTTATTGCCTCCCATGTGGAGTAATGCATGAATAAATATCAATCAAAATAGACGGCAATGTTTACCGGAGCATAAAATGCGTCTCAGAGTGGCTACTATGAAAGGTGATTTGTGATATAAAAGTGAATTGCATCTCATAATGTGTGAATTTAATTAATAAAAGAGAGCGCATGTGAAAACACAGCATGGCTGCCTTTGTATGCTTTAAAAG
The DNA here is from genome assembly GCA_028565595.1 of Duopalatinus emarginatus. Classification (NCBI taxonomy): domain Eukaryota; kingdom Metazoa; phylum Chordata; class Actinopteri; order Siluriformes; family Pimelodidae; genus Duopalatinus; species Duopalatinus emarginatus. The sequence continues at coordinate 11,690,861 of JAOVVF010000028.1, read as the reverse complement.
CAAATGCATGAGACGGCTAGAACGTTGTACGAAAATGCAGTTAAGGCAGCGGTTAAAAGCAAATCCAGCCATGAGGGAATAAAGCTGAAGGATTCGGTGAGGGAGGTATGGAGATGGTGGGGGTTGGGGGAGTGGGTTTGGGTTGGGATGAAGAGTGGAAACAGCAGAGGAAGACATTACATGCTGTCCATGTCTAAAAGACAAATGCACATTTAGGACGTCTACTGGGAAAACTAGCCGCTGTCATAGTTTCTGATGACTTTACAGTTGTTCACCTCTTTCTTGCATCCATCAATTACTGGCATGCAAGCAGATTTTCCTAAAATAACCCAGCTTAGACATACAGCGCTAAACAACAAACAAGTGAGCAGCTGTGTTTTTCTGCCTGATAAGCTTGATAAAACATAAGAACATTTTAGAGATTACTCATCTTATCAGTCCTGTTGTTTTCATTTAAAAGGTCACAGAGTGGAAGAATAAAAGCACTGATTATATAATCCACAAGCATTTTTCACAGTAATGAATTTCGCCTCCAGGGAACATAATGACTTATTGGCTCCAGTTTCGTGGTCAGAACACCATCTGCACCTATTAAGTAATGATTATGGGGCAAATTTACTAATGTTTCTTTTGTTGCAAACCCTATTTCAGTATTAAAAATTGCATGTGTGATTTGCTAAATTGGCGCATAAGGTTTTTATCATCTAATAAGCTCTGATCAATTAGGCTTTATTCTTATGTCTCTAGGTATAGCACAACACTAAGCACAAAATACTGCACAGATTATAGCAAAGTTTATCAAGGCTAATAGAAACTACTGACATTCTCCTGTAAAGTAAAGTTTAAACCAGAACACTTTGTCGTGATATATACTGTACGCTCGCCTTACATTCTGGCAGATGACATTACAATATCTGCTTGGAGGAAAAACTGGAGCAGTGACCATGGCTTGGAAAAACTTATATTGAACGCATATTGATTGTATTTATCGACCAGAGAATTAATTGCCAGCCCCTGGTTCGATTCAGTGCTCAGATTGCTGCGTATGTGATTTTGCCATGTTCTCTCTGTGTTTCTTGTGAGGTTCTCTTTTTTCCCCTTATCTCTCAAAAAGGTGCTGGTAGGTGGACTGGTTCCTCAAAATTTCTCCCTAGGTGTGAGTAAGTGTGTGATTACCCTGCTCATGTGGTTACTGAGGATGAATGTCTAAATGAAAGAAATGTCTACCATGTGGCATTGTTATTGAAAAAATAACAATCTTAAATGTGACAAAAAACACATATAAAGAACAGGGGTGGGGGTTATACTGCATTTACACAGAATTGCTCATGTCCTCTTACCCAGGGATGGTGCTCTTCCTCATGCATTTGTGTATTGTTTCTTAGTAGATCAGAATAGATGTAATTACAGCTTAAGTGCTATATTTGCATATAAGAACGTAACTACACCAGTATGGCTGTTGCAGTGATAGTGTTATTTAAAGCCTGCATTATTTCTGAGGGTGAGAATGAAAACTACTTTTGAAAGGTCACTCTCAATATAAACAATAGAAATCCACTCCTGATTGAAATTCTGCATGTAGGCTCAGGTCAAGACTCACGTCATATTTTAATCAAAACCTTATATAGAATACAGCAAAGGTCTACATATTGCTCTTGTGTACTCTTTCATAACCTGTTATAGTTTAATTACGACTCTTATTACTAGGTAAAGTGTTTATAAAATACATTGCTGGCGCTTTCAGGAGTAATTAACTACCCATTACCTCTGATACAAAAAAAAAAGTATCCTACTGGTCCGAATGTTTTTTAAACTGAAAGCTGTAGATGTCAAAATGCTATATAATACTACAAAAACGGTAATATCCTCAGAACTCTGCTGAAGCTGCACTTTTGCTGATTATTCTTTTGTTAAAAAGAAAGAGAGAAACCCATTCAAAAGAGAAGTTTGCTGCCAAGGAAGCTGCTACTGCATGTTACAGGTAAAAATTTAGGCTCACTCACAGAAAGCCTAGACAATTACATTTTATTTCTCCTTTAGGGTACTGATCAGCTGTTTCCCTGTGGTCTAACAGATGAGGTCATCACATCATGGCACAGCTGCTAGAAGAAATAATTCAGGTTAGTCATTTTTCCATCAGACTTTTCAGGTTAATCCATACATCCCCTGAGATTTTGTGGCTCACTTGGAAATTAGATTTAGATTAGAGATCTTGAGAACGGTTTTCATCTTCAAATTAGAGACTTTTTTTTTTCAACGGTTATTGGAAACGTTTGGCAAGGAACATGTTTTTGGCGGGAACATGTTTTTGGCAGGGACACACTTTTGGCAATAGCACTTTATTATTTATTTATGCAAGCATTCGTTTTTTTAGCTATGACAAGGCACATGTAAAATAAAGACCAGTTTTATTGATATCAATCACATTGCAGATACAACACATATGCAAGCGCAACAGTTTTAGATGCCACCATCAATCTCTTCTAAACTACGAAGACAGTTGATATGTGAAGTCAATTTTGAAATACAATCAAAGTATAGACTGCTATCTCATAAATACATCTTTGATACATTCTATTGTAATACTTTTTTTGCTGACATAAATATTGTTTTGATAAATTTCATTTTTTTGTTACATTCCAAACTACCAAATAAAAACTTTAATTTCTATGGACACAAAAAAATTTCAGATGCACAGTTAATGTCAATGAAAAGTAGACGTAAATAAAACACAGCAAATAATGTAAACCCATTGCTAATCTACTGTCCTTTTCATATACATGTGCCAGATTACTGAGAAATACATACATCCATGTGAACCTCAGTGTCCATGCAAAACTTGAGAAAATCAGAACGGTACATATAGCCACAACGATATTGTTTTTTTTTTTTAACAGGGTTCCTCCAACAGTCAGTGCCTTCATATCTTTAGTTGGTGTTGAAACATTATTGATTGCTTTTGATACAAAGGCTATGATTGTGTAAATAAACAGTAACGTCTTCCTTTCTGAATTATACCACCTCTCTCTCTCTCTGCCAATAGGATGCTTTATTTTATATTCATAGACAAAGCTGTACAAGTATCTGTGATACAAAATTCAGAACACAATCAAAGAAAGTATGACCTCAGTGTCCAAATATTAAAAAAGAAAGGCATAACCTTTTGGCAGCTGTTTATACCATTGCCTAATATTACTTTGAATATATTTGAAGTCTTCTTTTATTGAACAATCACTGGTTATATTTCTACTCTTCAGTACATCTTTTAGATCTACATCTCACGTGGCTTGAGAAGGTCACTCGGACTGGGTCTACTCAGAGCGGATAAGGTGGTACAGAGTTACATTGTACAGCACCTGGTGTCCATTGTTCCAGGCATACAGTGCTCTGTCCTTAGGATTGTAGTCCAACATAGAGATGTGTGAATACTTGTTCTGGAAAGGGATGTCAATGTACTCATAGGTGGAGGAGTTGGTGTGGAAGGCATAATAGACCTTCGTTCCTCCAGAGTAGCCATTTGTTACATAGAGTGTACCACAGATCATAAAAGCCTCCCCTGCACTCCTTTTCGGGTGGTTAGTGGTCCAGCTCTTGACTACCTGCAGTGTAATGGGGTTTAACTTGCTGATGACGATGTTCCCTGCATTCTGATTGGTGGCATACACTGCCCAAAGTCCTCCTTCATCCACCATCAGATCAATATCGGAATGTCCACCCCATGAGTAGTGGTAGCGATTGTTAAAGCCAGCATAATCCAGCTGGCTAGACTTGCTGATCATGGACGTCTTTAAGTCAAACTTAATGATAGTGTGGCTCTGGAACTTGTTGAAGTAAATGGAGCCATTGTAGACCACCTGGCCTGTGCCTGACCAAGGGTGAGGGAGACGATGGGAGGTGAAGTTATCTGAGTTCATGAATTCCGCCATTGATGGGTACTCACGTACAAAGCGGTTGTTATGGTACCCGTCCATGTAATAAACCTGATGGTGGAAAAAAAGCATGTTCATCATTGTGGAGACTCTCAAAACACAAACAGTACAAGCTGTTCTCTATACATTGCATACATACTGCAGCTGAAACACCGAAACACTGACAATGACTTATGTTTAACACTGGGCCAGGTTCCAAACTCTTGAAGAAACGCAGACCGGCTATCATGTTGATTAGTATACACAAAAACCATAGATCAATAATATAAAATTATATCACCTTACACTACAGTAAAAAAACTTACAATTTCAAATAGAGCAAAATATTTTAGGTAATGTTAAACGCCTATTACACACGGTATATACAACATATAAATGTGCTCTATGTATAAATATATGAGGCGAACCTATAGTGGAGAGAATGTAGGAACATGATTTCACACATGGCTTAATTTTCTGCTAATTTCTCTACATAAAGCTGTAATACAAAACATGCACAATACAAGGCGAAAGTTTTGTGGACACCTGATCATCCATATGTGCTTTGTTGAAAATCCTGTTTAACATTTGTTTTATAAGACCTTTCATCTTCTCATTAGATTTTGGAGTGTGTCTGCATGGATTTGCCTATTCATACACAAGATCATTAGTGTGGTCAAACATTGATGTCTGGCAAAGAGGTCCGGCGTGCATTCAGCTTTCCAGTTTCCCATGTCTTCATAGACCTTGCTTTGTGCACAGGGGCATTGTCAGGTTGGAACATGTTTTTGGGCATACAAAGACATTTTAGACAAGCATGTGCCTCTTAATTTCTGGCAAAGGTTTAATGTAGGCCAGTCACATACCAGGTCAGAGTCAGGTGTCTACAGACCTTTGGCCATATAGTGTAAAATATAAGCACCTATTTTAGGTCTAGTCCCCTAGTTAGGCGAATGTCATATTGCCTTAAAATTGCATTTGCACAAGTCCATATGTCCTGTAATGAAGTGGTTATTAGAGATTAGATTGGTCATTTTGCATATGATCTAGGTCTAGTGAGAAATGTATACAATCCAATATGCAATCTCCTTAGTGCACTATAATCAATACTGATGGGCACCCAGTTTTTCTGGGATATGTTCCAGCTCCACTGTGACCCTGACCAGGATAAAGTGGTTACTGAGGATGAATGAATGAATTCATCAGTAAATTATGTACACAAATATAATTAACTCATTTTCACAATCTTAATTTGGCATCCAAATATGATTAGTAACCCTTGACTGAGATGTACTTTTATATTTTGTTGAAAGGGCTGTGGATTTTAAGTTGATGGGCAACATTCTGACCCTTCATCATTCACTTGAAACAGGCACTTTTCCATTAGATCTTACTCTCAGATGAGTTAAAATATCTACAGGCTCACCTCAGGCTATTTCCTTTCAAGTGATATATTAACGTATGAAAAGGCCCTAGATTAGTTTTCAAGCACCCTACTGATGTTTAACAAAGAGTTATGAGTAGTCCATGTTCGATAAATTACTAAAGATATCTAAAAAGCCCAACCAAAACCAGCCTAGGAAGGACTATTCATGGAATATATGTTCATACAAATATATAAACTAACAGAAATAACTGCAGTATATGTGGAGCACTGACACAGGTGCTCATTTAATAGGCATTGGGAATGATTCTGTTGCCGAGATAATGATATCTTTAGAGATTTATACCCAACATTAGCATCTAAATGAGCCTTGGTAAAATAGGGCCAGCCCTGGAATGTTCAGAAGCATATATACTGTGGGGACAAACAAGAATGCTGATCAGGTGTGAAAAGAAAACAATACAATCAAATAAGTGCTTTTAGATCTAAAACTGCAGAGTCATTCAAGGGCAGCTGTAAGTCAAGGGCACAGTGCAACGATAACGCAATTCTCCTTCTGCTTGATGCTCGTTACTGTTTCTTTAAAACACTTAGACAGAACAATTTGAACTTACCCTACTGTCACCATCAGGGGCAAGAGGATCAGTCATCCAAGATCCGTATCTTGATCCGGATGTCTTAATAGTGACAGGGTCACTTATTCCTGTTAGTTTTCCGCATGCTGCAAACAACAAATAAAACCGCTGCAGATTATATGAGTGAGACAATTAAGTGCTAGCCATAAGCAATGTGAAATATTACCTCCCTCTCCCTCGCTCTCTCACCTCACACACACACACAGAGAGAGAGAGAGAGAGAGAGCGAGAGAATGGAACACCCTTGAGCTAGTGTCAGGATCAGATTTTTTGTTTCACTAGTGGTTTCAGCCATGTTTCCGAGGCTGAAAATAAACTCCACTTGTCATTATTTCTCTCTCTCCTCATATGACATCCTTAGGGAGCACCAGACACTGCATTCTCTTACCAAACCTCCATTTTTAGCTCTTCTACCACTTCTCCTCTGCAGACTTTTTATCTGTATAGCTTGGATTAAATAAACCCTGACGTCCACCAGTTCAGACCAGTGAACAGTTTTTTTTAATTGTTCTGTAGTTTCTATTTAGCTATACAGATATGTAGATATTCACCAAAGAGTAAAAAATCTAAAGATTTTTAAGTATAAACTATATTGTACTAGGCGGAATGACTATATTTATTATATTATTATTTATTATTATTATATTTAACCATGACATACAGGATTAATTTACATCACACTGAGTATAATACAGTGCAACACAATGCACTCTACAATGTGCATCAGCAGGCTGCTCTTATTGACCAGCGTAATCCCATAATCTATGTATGATTGTGACACGGGTGTGTGGGTGTTTTAGTTAGGCACTGAGAGGAGGTGGAGGAGGGGGGGGGTTTGCGGTGGTGGTTACGTTCGCAAACATGACCCATTTTCGAGCAATCCTCTAAGGAAATTAATATTTAATATATAATGGCTAGATATTTGTCACAGATGGGCAATCGCTAGAAGGCATCTGATGTGTAAATGTTGCCTAATACACTTACGTGGCACAAAAGAGTATTATGACCATTTTTTGTCAAGATGTCAGAGCACATCCAACTAGATAGAATAGGTCAAAAGACAGAGCAGTTAGTCAGTGGACATGTCTACGCATTTAATCCATTTAATGAAAGTCATGTCCTTTCAGAGGTTGAATAATACAGCTCTGTAAAATTATTCATTTATATAGTTTATAGGTAACTGAAAAACCCTTGAAGAATGTACAATAATATAACTGGAAGCAAATTAGTACCTAGGACACCTAAATGTTTGTGGTTTTTATGATTGACGTTAATAAACAATTAGCGTTTATTTAACAATAATGAACCATGAGCGGTTCATGTATTAGGGATGTGCTATTCCAAGTCTCGAGCCACTCTTTAAATCCTGCCTTTATTTATAGATATTTATCTTTATCGCTTGATGTAGCTTTTGACCCATAAGAAGACATAAGCCTGCAGCCAACTTTAGATTTGACAGGCAGCAGCAAAATCCCTGCATGGTGCCTGCTCTAAATTAATGTAAAAAAGTTCAATTACATTCTGTTCAAGAAATAATTGTGTAGTTCCAGTTAATACAAAACAACCCAAATATATCATTAACCACCCTGTTTCACAGGGGAAATTCTACAAGGCACTTTCCTCCTGTCCTTTTCTTTTTTTTTGTTATTTTGTGAAAAATTCTTGATGAATCTTGTATTCTCAGAAGAACGTTAACCCAATGTCTTACTGCGCCATCGGATCCATCCTCCCACAACTGCATTAAGGTTATATCTTCAGAAGTCCTTTGTTTTCCTTGGTCCTTCTGTAAATACGGTACGTCCTGTTTCCCCTTAAATGAACACTGTATTCCCAGAGGATCTGTCTGTTTAACAGCACCATCTGATCCTCCCCCCAACTGTATTAAGGTTATACATCCAGAGGTCCTTCATTTATTCATAATGGCAGATTGATGCTCACGTCTTCATGCTAGGTATGAAAACAGAGCTCTATCGCTCAAGGTCAGCCAAAAGACCTTGCAGGATTGAGGATGAGAGTGGTATTTACGTATCATTTTTAAAATTTAATCTTATGTTAAATAATGGTATATGTTTCATAAAACTACATAGGTATATTTGGCAGAGAAGTGTAACATCTTTTGTATGACCATGTTATTAAATAATGGTATTTACTTGCTAAAAATTCATTACAACTGCTGTTTTCTGTTTGGTTTGAAAAGCAATTAAACTTACCTGTGTGTGCTTTGTTCATTAGTGTTAATCCTAATACATCTTAACCATGTTAATAGTCAGCAAGTGTCCTGCTTTGCATGTGCTCTTTACATGTATGATGAAATGTGTGTTTGTTCATCTTGTTTTTTGTGCAAATATATCTGACTAATGTGAGGCCAACAGGTTATATATCTGACTAATGTGAGTTTAGCGAAAGGGTGTTGATGTTAGTGTTTAAACTCAGCCTACCTAATTTTTGCATGCATGCACGAAGCCTCTCCTCAAGATTTGACACCCTGTTGTGGAGCTCCTCGTAGTCAAAGGCTCCGATCTCCTCCTGCAGCTCGCTTAGCACTGACGTCAGATTCTTGACCTCCTCTTTAAACTGCAATACCAATTTTGCATCGGCCTTGTATTCCTCCAACACTGGTATCATTGGCCTAAGTTCCTCCATTTTCGCTTTTATTGCCTGTAAGGTTAAAATAGGCTTGGTTCAGTAGGCATGTCTGCAACCGTCCTGTCCAAACACCTGTCTGGCCCTAGCATGCCCTCTCTGTCTAACCTAGCCTGAGTGCAATGTGTGCCTAACACAGGTGTGAGATATGACATCGAAAGAATCATAAAACAAGTCCTCAGTACACAAAGAACAATTGGCAAAACTCCTTTATTTTCAATGTTTAAAATGCAATGTCTTAAGTGATTACATGCTTTGCATCACATACAACATTGTTTACTCATTACTTTGTTCCCCCGGTAACAAAATGTGCATTAACAAACCTGAATGAGGAAAGACATGGAAGAAATTCACCATAACATAAATAAATATCTAGTAATGGAATGCTTCTACAATGGCATGCACAGAAAGAGCGCAACATGTAGCTTTAAAAGTGCTTATTGGTTTAAAATAAACTAAATGGTGCAACGTTTCAGTAGATCAGCTCAGGATTACAATGGGATTGAACTTGCTCTTCAGTCTCTGCAGCTTTGATATTCATAATTCATAATTTTAGCCCTGCAAGCAAGAAAATGAGAAACTGTTGAATAGCTAACTCGCTAGCCTGTCTGAAACATAAACACACAATATACCCAGATACACGTGTATGCACAAGACGACACATTAACATAAAAATGGGTGAAAGATGCAGCATGCTAATAGACACATCAGGAATCGATGTGCAGCTGTGCAAATAGCTGTGATAATGACTGTGGTAATTAATTAAAATAATTACTACATCAAACATAGCCAGCAAAGCTATAAATAACGCTAATATTTAAAGAGGATTAAAGTCTTATTAAAAATTCATAACGCACTACGGAGGGTACAGAGGACTTCTTAGGAGAAGTGCCTTAAAAGAAGCACCTACTTCTTCCCTAATTTATTAAATGCATTCTATTCATCCACATTGATACATGCCATGTACATGCAGAACTAAACAGCATGTTAAAGTTTGAAGTTTATGATGATATTTGAATACAAATGAGCAGGCCTTTCATGCAGATTAATTATCAGAGCTATGTTTTAAATTTCTGCTTCAGGAAACTGGTAAAGCTAAACCTTTTTTTTTTTTGTCCCTGCTTATTTATTTATTTTCCCGATACCAATTAATCTTAAGCACATTAATCAAAGTAATTTAGCACAAAAGCGAATTAAAGCAGGGGAATATGGATGGCTGTTAAAATGCAGACAGCTGTCAGGCTACAAATGGGATCAATAAACCTGAAAAAATGGATGGGTGAACACATTGTCTTGCCATACCTTGTATTGCTTAGCAATATTTTGCTTGTGGTTCTCTTCCACCTGTTTGAATTTAGTCTCCAAACCACGCAGCTGCACCTCCATTCGATGAACGTACTGCAGGTCTTTCTGTGTCCTCTCATCCAGAGTCTGGATTGACTGGGTCATGTTCTGTACCTGGTGGAATGGTGGAAACAGATAAAGAATTACCATGGGCTATGAACACCAGGGGGGCGTTTGGTACCTGGGAGCAGTGCCAAGTCTGCAGTTCTCATCAAAATATTCACAGTGCCTTACATAACCAATAACAAGCACTGGAAGGTCATTTTATATACATTTGTGCAAGAAGGACCAATATGTGTGTGCTTGTGTGTGTGTGTGCGTGCTATACTAATTATGAATGTAAAGGTTACTTTTTCAAGGAGCTGTCTCAGCTGCTTAGTCCTGGCGTCCCGCGAGCACATGGTCTGCTGAGGGGCCACCACAGTGCACACACACCTGCCCTCACTGTCCTGTGCCGAGCTGTACACCTGCCACGACTCCTCCGGGTTCGCAGGCAGCACCTGGCCATGGCAGACAACAGACAGACAAACAAGGTCAGTGAGAGAGACTCAACAGTCCCATTTTATGCGATCTGTGCCACACCTTTATCTTCATCGTACTTCTTTAAAAAGGGGCAAAGGAAATGTGTATTAGGGCAGTTAGCTATTTTTTTAACATTTCTCTGCAGTAATCTGTGCTCCTACTAAGAACACAGCGAGACATTTCACTTATGTCATCACGCTGGGCTTGTGCCATGTGCAACTGATGATACATTCACACGAGCTGAACACTTTTTTCCCCAGAGAGCTGCATGTACAAATGAAGGGCTCTCACACATATACAGCTCACAGCTGCCAAGTTCAAGAGTTTTCACATACGATGTGTTGATTCATAATCGCCTTTTCTTTTAAAAGAATTTTATGATGAAAAAAATCCCCCCCCCCGTGATCTTCATGTGGAGCAGTCATCTGGATTTCTGCAATGGGGAACCTGTCCTCTATATCAATTTTTTAATGGCTGTTACAAGAGAATATATCGAACCAAAGGTGCAGCTTTTCAATTCGATTTTAATAACTCGGTATTGAGTTTATTACCTGGAGATTATTTTACGAATATCTTTGAAACCACACTCTTAAATATAAAACAGTATAAAATGGTTGGAGGAATCCAGTAATCATAAATTTAAATTGACCTTTAAATGAAAAGGACCTGCTTAAGGAAAAGCAGATTCGTACCGACTTACGAAAGGACAGCACATTTAGGCAGACGTTTAAAAGAAGTTCTCCGCCCTTCAGTTTTTTACTCACTGACTAATAAGCATAAACCAGCAATTGTACTCTCGATGTAATGATCCCAGACACATTTAGTGACAATATTACAGAAAATATGCTGCGTTTTTGTATTAAAAAAAGAAATCCAATGATATTTGTGTAAGGCAGGATTAGACTTGAAGACAGCTCATTACGGTTTTCTAATAAATCACATGTTGAACATGTCTGGTTTTGCTTATTTAATTCTGTATAAGTGCACTTACACATTTAAGCACATAATTAGAGTCAGAGATCTCCTGAGGCATAACATCCAGCCAAGATAATAAGTGAGGTTGTGTTTAACACCTTCTATAATTGGAGTTGTGGCTTGTCTCCAGATATATTTAAAGAAATAAAAACAGTGATGACTATTAATATTAAGCATACTTTACAGTATTATTAGATATGATGGTCTTATAGTAATATAACAATCATATTAAATTATCTGAATTAAAAATTCTTCCTAACACTGTATTACTGTAATTAACACTAGTCTCAGCACACATGCTCCTGTGGTCATATGACACCGGTCTATCGCGCTCACATACACGGAGCGTGATGTAAAGCTCGGTAACTCACAGCTGTGCTACGGTCCGCTCCCGCAGGCGGAGCCGCCATCAGCCTGGTGGAGTTCAGGCCCACGAGCGAGGGCAGAGTCTGCGACATCCAGTTAGTGATCATGGCCATGGTGCTGAGCACAACGCCGATCTTCAGCAAGGGCAACGACATCTTTGCGCGCCTTTCTTCCTCTTCAAATCCGTCATTATACGCACTCCGGCGCGGCACGAATCTGCAACCCAGTGTCGCCCATCAAAGTTTGGTGTTGCATTTGAACCCCGGCTGGGGACAGAGCCGCTTCGGACATGACCGCTGATCTGTTCACTCTAAACACAGAGGTGATGTGCGGATGCTTGGCTGTGCTGACGGATGTCCGCTCGGCTCGCCTTCTCTGTTCGGTATAACGAGAACTGCGGAGACGCGGCGGAGCTCCTCATTGGTCCAGTGGCCACGCCCACCGCGCAGCTCATTAAATATTCATGAGTCTCTCCGTGGATTTTTCCATGCATTACATAAATTCCAACGTCTAAGGTGATATTCAGAGTGCGATCATACATTACAGTCCCTAAAGCAGCTTGTTTTAGATTAAGGGGTTAAAATGCATGATAAATAAATAGTTTTTGGTGATATTACTGTAAACTGTATTCAGTGTTCACAGTAAAATGGTGTGAAACTTGAAAAGTTTTACACATCTGATTTATTCTGATCACAGTTATTATAGGCATATATAATAAAAAATAATATCCTGTAGCAGTAATTAACAACAAAAGACACATATAGGCAAATTAATACCTGTCATGCAAATGTCTGTAATGATTAATGTGTGATTTATTATCTATAGTCTGTCTCTGAACACTGACAAATGCTCATTTATTGCCTATTATTACCACCACAATGACAAGACAAGGCATAAATTAGCCAACAGGGGGCAGTACAAGTTTCCTTATTTTTATAAACTAGTGCCCTATCCTGATTAGTGTTCAGTTTCAGCACAGTTTGTCTCCACACATCAGCTTAGTGTATTTCAGTAGTTTAACTACATTCCCTTTTATTCTTCTTTTTACCACCTGATAAATTGTTTGATACAGGCATGTAATAAATATTAATGCTTACTTACCAGCCCTATAGATTAATAAACCAATTAAGAAATGCACCAGTCCACCTAATGCATAGTCTAGCAGGTTAAAGACACAACAATGACAGTCAATAATTCCTAGTTTTAATCTGGTAACGTAGCTGTTCAAACAGGAGACGAGCCTTCCAGGGTCATCACAATGACTCCTGTATTACAAATTATTGTTTCATTTAAAAAATACCTTCATTGGTGTGAATCTTCTTTAACCATTTCAAACAATCTTTCTGTAATTTACTATATGACCAATTTCTACATATATGAGTTTTATATATATATGTGTATATATATGAGGCCGAATTACAAACACACACTTTATCCATCTGCAAGAAGCGTCACTCAGAAACTAACTCTTAATGTATATTTTCTTTACTGTATATGTCAGCATTATTTATCGCACCACCGGACATGGAAAACAGGCTCAATACATATTTGACATCCCATAAGAACACTGGGATGAATGTACTGTAGTGCCGAGGAACTTAACAGTTCAGGTTTGTTATTTTAAAACTTTGTGATGTTTTAGACTGAACAATAATTTGTATTGTTTTTGTACAGATTTGTGAAGATTTTAGTCAAAAATAGTGTGACTTGTGACCTGGGTGCTAACCTATCTAAACAATGACGGTGGATTTGAATAAACGTAATAATTATGATTTTTTTCCCCCAGGTTGGCTTTAGACTAAGATATACTGACGTGGTAATGTCTTTGTTGAAGGAACATAAAAATGCAATCTAGGGCATAAATCCAGTCTTCAGATTCGGGGGCGAAGCGCACACCCACCCAGATCAGGCATGGCAGATGAAGATGATTAAGATTTGGCATGGCAGTGAAGATTTATTGCCTTATATAAGAAAGAGTTGCTCTTATTACTGGTGGTATTGTTGAATATATCGTAGGAGTAGAAACCACTTCAACATGCATGACTATTTTTCAACATACACTGATCTTCACTAAACTGAAGGAAAAGCTGTGTGTGTTCATATTTTAAACAAATCTGAACCAAAATGAATTTATCTGCAAAGAATCGCCATGATGCTCCACACACACACACACACACACACACACACACAGAGAGAGAGAGAGAGAGAGAGAGAGACACAATGTCCAGTACACATCCTATATGTACTGTTACAGTATTCGTGTCTCCAGGTTAATCATCATTCAGCACTGTAGATGTAATAAATGTGTGTAAACATGATGTGTGTGTGTGTGTGTGTGTGTGTGTGTGTGTGTGTGTGTGACAGGCGGAGGTGCCCCAGCTATTACTGCTCTGAAATAGGCTCACCCTCCTCACCAGGTTTAATGAATAAAACCTCATCTACCCACTTATCATTTGAGATTTGCAGTGTCAGATGTGGATCATTTAGATGTCAGAATAATTATTCAGTGCTGGCTGAATGGAGAAGGAAGAAAATGGCGTTTATAAACCTACTTGAGTGAGTTCTGTTCCCATCAGTACGAGCAGGGTGAGACTCAGGAGCTTGCTTGCAGGCTGCATCTTCTTGTCGCCGGTGGCACCTGATCCAAAGCTATCGCATAAGCAGATCTACCTTCACAATCGTCCAGCTCTCTCTCTGTCTCTCTCTCTTTCTCTCTCTTTTTTTTATTTTTACACACCGGTCTTCAGTATTTTCTTCAAGGATTCGATGTCAAAATAAGGAAAGGGATGAAGTCAGGGTAGCGGAGCCGTCTTTTAGCATATTTATCGCGTCTCGGTTTGCCGACGCGTCCTCGACCCTGACCGCTTCTGAAGACGAGGGAGAAACAGAAAGGAAAGCGCAAAAAGGGAAGCAAAAAAAAAATTACAGCCGATATATTTACTTCATCGCTAGCAAAAGTTGGCTTCCTAATGCGAGAAGGGCAGGTGTGGGAGGCGAATTTGAGATGCGAGGAGCTAGCCGTGGTGAACCGGAAGTGACACGAGAAGGCGTGGGAGAGTCAGGAGCGGCGGGGCGCGCGGGGCTTCGTCCAAACCGCATACGAAACCGTTAAACACGATGCGGTACGGCCTACGGCTGTGTGCGGGTCTGGGCAAGCATTACGTGTAACTGGTACATCTCTAATACCGGCCATAATACACAGAGTAATGATCACACTGATCACCGGGACCAGTGTTAGATTAAAGGTGGTCTAGGTGTGTGTGTGTGTGTGTGTGTGTGTGTGTGTGTGTGAGGTGGACATGAAGACTGCCTCAGTAGCATCCTGTTTATATTCATATTCAATAGTAATTACTACTGTATAAAATAATAATGTTTTTGTTTCTGAGAGAGAGAGAGAGAGAAGGGGGAGAGAGAGAGAGAGAGAGAGGGGGGAGAGAGAGAGAGAGAGAGAGAGAGGGGGGAGAGAGAGAGAGAGAGAGAG
>JAOVVF010000028.1:11660729-11673154 GCA_028565595.1 Duopalatinus emarginatus | reverse complement strand
AAGAGAGAAAGACAGATAGAAGAGGGAGAAAGAGATGGAAGAGAGATATAGAAGAGAGAAAGACAGATAGAAGAGGGTGAAAGGGAGATGGAGAAGAGAAAGAGAGTGAAATAGATGAGATAAAGAGACAGAGAGAAGAGTTACAGAGAGAGAGAAAGAGAGGGAGAGAGAGAAAAGAAGAGAAGAAAAGAAAGAGGCAGAAGAAATAGAGATAGAGAGAGATAAGGACAGAGAGAGAGAGAGAGAAAGAGAAAGAAAAATACAGAGATACAATTTTTTTTATTTTTTTTTATTTTATAAATTTATTTTTTAATTTTATTTAATTGCAAGTTTTGTAGAGTTCAGGAAAGCTTTTTAGTCTGTTTGGCATGAGGGACTTTAAACTTCTAAAGAGTGGCGTAGGGGTAAAGTTTATGATCTTATCAGATCAATTCGAAAAACAAATGTGTGATAAGAATTGGCAAAAAAGTACAGAATTCTTCACTCAGAAAAAAGGAGTGAAACAGGCTGCAGTCTGAGTCCAACACTGTTTAATATTCACATCAATGAGTTAGCAATACAACTGGAACAGTCTGCAGCTCCTGGACTCACTCTGCAGGATGGGGAAGTGAAGTTCCTGCTCTATGCAGATGGACCTGCTGGACCAATACTGCCAGAATATTGACATTCCCATTTCAATTTGGTGTAAATTATTCAATAATGTGATCCAGCCCATTGCTCTGTATGAGAGTGAGGTTTGGGGTACGCTCAGTGAGCACAGCTACACTAGGTGGGACACTGTACATACAAATATACAAAAAAGCTCTAAATTTCTGGATGCATCAGAAAGCAAGTCCCAGAGAAATGCTGTATTTTAAAGTAACTGAAAACCGAAAATCACTCCCCCCTGGTCCTGAGGTCCTTATTAACCATCTAACATCTTCTATCAAACAACAGTGTCGCTCCAGCACTGCTGTACAACTCAACATTCACCAAATCATCAAAAGCACTGGATTATCTGGAACATTGGGGGGAAAAATTCTAAATCAGAGTAAATTAGAATGCTATCAGACTCTAAAAACAAAGTACAAATTGGAAGAATATATCTTGTCTGTCAGAGATACAGGACAGAGACAGATCCAGACCAAGTACAGACTCGGTGTCCACAACCTGGCCATAGAAACAGGTAGGTATAATTCTAGAAGAGGGACACACCACTTGCTGCTAAATATGTTACAGCATGTCACCACCAGAGAGACAGTGGCTAACACCCCCCATACCCCCACCCTACTGACCCCTACCCAAATGATCCTCACTAATTTACTTCATATATTTTTAACAATAATAACAATGTTAATAAAAATGTTACTATTGTAAACATTATCAATAATTGTAGTTATTTGTTTTTAGTTGTAATTCCTGTTTAAATACAGGTTTTCCCAAATGTTTAAAAACTTTTCATGAAACTTAGCTCGGTTTCTTAAAACTCTAAACACAAACTCAAAATTATTAACTATGTTGTTGAAACTCCACAAATCCCTAAAAACAAAAAAACAAACAAACACAGCTCTCAAAACTGTTCCCTCTTCTCAAAACTGATTCTTTGCACCAAAACAATACACACTGCTATTTATATGCTTATCATTTGAAAATGTTATGCGTTTTCTCCTATCGATGAAGTGAAATGGATTCTTTCGCGAAGCAACAGAAACAGTGCTGGATGAACTAATAATATTTTATATTAAACGTGGGGGGGTCCAAACAAACAATTATGAAATCTGGTGGGGGTCTCGTCCCACTCACGGGCAATGGTGGCGATGCCCATGATCCTACGCTTGAACTTTTATCCGTTGTACTGACTTCATCAGCCTTCTTCTAAATGTTGAATGTATTGTAAATAGACTAAACAATTATTTGTAAAACATTAACATACAACACTATAAACTAATAAACACACATAAACACTAAACCCTGTTGTCTAAACCAAATGCTCAGTGCCCTTTAACCCATTTACTGAACTGGTCAGCCTTTTCGCAGAACCTTAAGCACTTGCAAACATATTTTTACCCACTAAAACCCATTTTGCACTGTGATGCACTTGGGTTGCATAATAGTAAGCACAGGTAGAAAAAGTCAAACTCAATTAAAGCACTGATGTCTCAGCGTAAACACTACAATTCAAATTTGATCACACATATGGCTAATGATGTGAAGAAGCCAATACAAAGAGCCCTGGTTGTTGAAGTTTAACTGTAGAAGAGGAAGATGAGGAAGAGCAGGTATGAGACAAAGAACAATTATTTCAGATGAAAAAAAGGGGCAACTGTCATCGACCACATTCTTATCCACAGTTTGGGAATGTAGGAAGCCTGAAAAAATCTATGTTGTGTGTAATGACTGTTCAGTGTTGTTTTTTTTTTTTTGATTGATTCGGGATCTGATCTGACAACAGTGTTTGGTTTTGAGCACTGTTTGAATTATTTCGAGGCAATAGTGAATATATCGTGTATGTAAACTTAAACCCAACCACTAATACAGAAGATCTGTTTAAATCGACTTTTCCCTTTGAATATCCCCATACCATCATTAGAGCTGAGCAGCCTTCACTTACCAGCAATAACTTGCTATTATATTACAGCACTAAATGCCATCACCATGGTAGCTTAGGAAAGAGCGAAGCAATGTTATAGAAATGATGTGCCATCTCCTGCTCATAGTGCTAGACCATGGCCTTAAATGTTAAATGAATCTTTGTCCCCCATCTATTTAAATGCATCTAATGATAAACAGTATTTACCTCCTGAAATGCAGTCATTAGCAGTTAGTGGCTCTGCATGATATTGTATAGAGTAAAACATTTATTATCTGTACTGACCTGTAATTATTCCACCATATTTATTTAAGTAAAATGTGATAGAAAATGAATGGAGAAAACATCTTTAGTGGTTACACTTGATGGTCATTAAATAATGCAGGGTGGGATACGGCGAACTCTAGCACCTTATGATATTTGTTGGTTCTTCCTTCTGCAGGAAATCTTTAAGGTTCTACGTAGCATATTATAAAGTTTTATTATAAAAGCATCTAAGTACAAAGCCTGATCTATTTAAT
Organism: Duopalatinus emarginatus; assembly: GCA_028565595.1. Lineage (NCBI taxonomy): Eukaryota > Metazoa > Chordata > Actinopteri > Siluriformes > Pimelodidae > Duopalatinus > Duopalatinus emarginatus. Next base: position 11,670,064 of record JAOVVF010000028.1, on the reverse strand, counting down.
ATTCAAATAATGCTTGAGGAACATTTTCCCCCCTAAATTGTGCATCGGTTTTAGGCACTGATGACATCAGTCATCACAGTGTCTGTCTGAAAATTCTGTCCACAATATGGCACCAACTGGTGTTTGATCAAGCTATTTTTAGGAGCAAGTGAAACACTTGAACAGAGATTGTCACGAAACTGCATATTTTTTATGGTTTTCTAATGAATACGTAAGCAGTGCCGTACCAGAAAGAAGCCCTGCGGAATACAAGACAAGCATGCCCCACTTTCTCTACCCTTCCGTTCTCCTGTTTTTGATCCTGAAATCAGTGGAAGAAAACAATGTTGGGTCTGTACACTGTTTAACCATTTCAAGCACTGAGAAACTTTGATCTAGCATATTATTATTATTAGTTTTTACAGTTTCACAGTGCTACTATTGTTTATCACAAAACCCAGGAATTAAATAAATAAGTGAAGTTTTTGTAGTAGAATGCACAGCATCTTTTAATAAAATAAGGAGCATTTTCATAAGAAAGGCATGGTGTATGTATCTAATTCCTTCATGCAGTGCAGAAAAAAATGTATGTGCATGTCAAAGTGTTCATGTCCCAGGATTAGATTCTTCCCCTTTTCATTAATATTTTATGACTGAAATCATGAGGTGATATTACTTGAAATGAAATGAGCACAGAAGCATATCAAATAATTCAGCAGTGACACAGTGACAATAGCCACTTGATAGCCCTAAGGGATTGCTACAAATTGAAGGAAGGCTGAGGCATGCTGCGATATGAATGAAAAAGCCAGATTATTATCTCAATTATACTAATCAACAACATTCAGTGGTCAGCACCACCGGCAGCAGCAGCAGCAGCAGCAGCAGCAGCACAGTTTTATAGCTTCATTAGGAGAACAGCAGTGCAGAACACCGCCAGTATAAAGCTCTGGACTATTTTCATGTGGGAGTTTTATTAATAAAGTCCACAAATCTAAGGCACTGACACTTAGGTCTAGGTAGATTTTTATTTAAATGACCATATGAGCTGTATTCTGGAAAAATATTTATTATCTTTACTGTTTATAAGTTTACAACTTCACTTGTTCATACTCATTGAGTACATGCAGGACTGTCCAATATTTTAGGCATCCTAATTTTAGCATTTTTTTGTGTATTTTATGACTTCTGCATTAGTGAGTCAGTAGAAAAAAAAATTTCTATTTGCATACATTATTTTTGTTTAATTTTTTTTTATATTTTTCATCAATATGTTACATCACACCTGTTTACAGACTAAAAACATAATGAAGGCTGTTGAGTTTAGTCTGGGTTTACTGTGTGTGAAGAACTATAGCAGATTGTACAAGATGCACCATTGAGAGTGTTCTGACCAACTGTGTGACAGTGTGGTATGGAAGCTCCACTGTGGCTAAAAGGAAGGCCCTACAAAGAGTGGTCAAGACCGCTCAGCGCATCATAGGCACTCAATTACCTGCCATCAGCGACCTTCACCACCAGCACTGTTTGCGAAGAGCATGCAGCATCATCAGGGACTCTTCTCACCCAAGCCACACCCTGTATAACCTCCTGCCCTCAGGGAGGAGATACAGGTATACATGTGCCAGAACCACTCGGCTCAGGAATAGCTTCTTCCCACTATCTGTCACACTACTGAACTCACAGAACTATCCACTACACCACACTACATCAGGACAACTACTGCCCACATTACACACACTGGACTAATCTAACACAATACACTCACTGTTCACTGGACACTGTAAATATTATATCATATTTAACCATTCTACATATTTATTCTGTATCTACTGTTACTATTTTTTATCCATATACTCTAATTTATTGCATTTATTTATCACTCTGTGTTAAATGCACTATGCTCAATTTCAATTGCACAACTTTTCATATTTGCACTCTGATATTGCACAATGCTTTTCATATTTGCACAGTTTTGTACATTTGCACTTTTGCACTCTGCACTATTTGCACTTCTGGTAGATGCTAACTGCATTTTGTTGCCTTGTACTTGTTGTAATCTATCTAATTTAAGATGCTCAGTAAAACAAGTTTCCTTGTGTACCTGAGACTACAGATGCAATTTTAATGCAGATCACACCAAAGATTGTCCTCATTTAATTTATTGCCATTTTCTGCTCTTTGCAGTGTTTACATAAATGTTTCCCCTCTGTATATCAGTATACTGTGTATTTAACACAGACCCCCAGTTATTATATGACACCAACGTAAGTGTTGCAACTCTAAATGTGAAGGAACCAGAAATAGAATCTAGGTGGAGCTGGAGAAACGATGTCGATATATTGACGTCAGTCATGAGGCAGTCAAAATAGGCAAAGAAAAATTAGATTCTCTCACACGGCGAAGTTGCGAAATTTCATCACTAAATAACAGGTAAATGCCAACTACACCTTCAATTTTTTTAACACATCATTCTCTAACACAACACTATCTCCTTCTCACCCTCACACACTGTTTTTAGGAAGTTTCTGAGATACCCTAAAACTCCTAAATTGCTAGACACGGCTAGAAGTGTTGTACAAGTTCATCTGGCAAATGAGGTGACAAGCAATTAATCTTTTCAAAGCTATAATAATAAGAAATCCCCAATGCTATATAATTAGTAGCTCTCTCATTCTCTAGCTTTCCCTTTATAACTGAGCAGGAATTACGTTCAGTGTACAGCATCCTCCTGTCAAGAGGAACCTTTTGACTGAGACACGTTTCAAATTTGAAAAGCAGCACTAAATCAATAACAGAGACGAGAGATGACAGAGTAGCAGAGATTTCTAAAATAAAAAAAGCAGAAAAAAAAACTACAACTGCACTATGATAATGTGATAATGCTACAGTATAACCGACTGATTATATAATACATGCTTTAATAAAGCCACAACCTCTCAACCCCTTGAAAAAAAAAAATCATCCTAGAATACATTGCATTAAAGTGATAAAGTAAATGAGCCATGATGGATTTCCACTATGTCACACCTTTATTATCTTATTACAGTGATTAATGGAAATCCAGATTAGACTTGCTTTCTTGGTCAATAGTTTCACTTAGCCACATTTTCTTTGTAGCTTTTCTGTCTGACACTGCCATTTTGATTGTCAGGTTAATAATAAATCACAAATCTGTACTGATCAGATCACAGATCAGAGCATCGCTGGCTTAAGGTCTTCTTCCAGATATATTCCTCAGACTGGGTAGAAAATTCTAGTGTGAATGATTATTACAGCCTTCAAATTCCAGCTGGCACCTCTTACTATTTCAACCAGTGGGAACTAGCCACAACAAAGGCATTCTTTGAGCATTAGTAATAAGATAGTCAGCTTCACATCCATTGATTGATCATAATAATGCTTTTACAAACCCCAAAAGACATTATATGTTCTCTCCGTTAATATGCCATGGGCTATGAGAGACTGCACATTAATCATGGAGCCAGCAATAGCACTGTATAATGAGTGGTGGTTTGCTGTGAGCCACTTCTGCTGCACTGAAATGGCGACGAAGAGAACACTATTGGAACAATATCACATTTCTTGCATCATACACAGGATTAGAGTGGCTGTTGCTCATCTTACTTATCTTATTTAATAGTTTACTTATTCAGTGAAGCATTATAACTACTTGTAAACCTTGGTATATTCATGTGAAGAACCATGGCAACTATGGTGTAGTTTTTTAAAATATGTACATTCTGACAACTCATGCTGTAATGTGAAATTGAATATTAATCTGAATACTAATCAGAATCTAAATTTTGCCTGGGATCACAGATCTTCATTTCCTTCTTCATGTAAATATTTCGAAAGCTGCTAGGCCTAAGGCAGCTGTTATGTTTTAGTTAAAGGGTGTGTAGTGGGAGTACAACAGAAAAACATGTTCTTGATTTCATGCTGTTAATGTAGACAAGTTGTTCTTAAACTCAAGTGATTAATGCTTGTATTTAAAATACTGCTCATCTACAGTCCATCAGATTTTCGATTAAAAAACCCAATTAGTCAGACTTCCATAACAAAATGTGTGGAGTGCATGTATGTGGTTCCAGGAAGCGCCGTGACTTGAGTCATAGACTGTCATGTCTGGCTGCCAAGATGAAGAGAATGGAGATGCGGCTCTGGCTGTGAGACCATCTGTCTCCCTCGTTGGTCCATGGATGAAACAAGCTCCACTCCCTTGTGTCTCTCCATACCCACAGTGCACTGTTGAGGAGAAGAAGGTGGTGCTGGCACCAAGCTAAAGAGCAGCTTATTGAAATCTTTCCCAATAGATGAAGTATTGTTTGTGTTGATGATCGAGAACAAGCTTTGGTTATGCCTTCAGAGAGCATATTCATTAGCAGCGGGCAATCCGGAATTCAGGCTAATGAATGCAGAATCAAATCCAAGGTTGCATGCTTTATTTTCAAGGATCAACATTGAAATCGTCATTCACACACAATGCAATCTGGTCTGAACCTTTCGGCCAATTTTCTATGTGACAAAGGATATCAGCGATGTTTGAATAATTTATCCATCTGGTCAGTTATGATTTTGAGAGCTATGCTCAGAATAGTCTCTAGGCTGTTGGCCATTTATCTACCTGGCATTCATCTATAACTATCTGGACATACCAGATATCTTGCTCTACTTTTTCTAGAACTGATCGTACTAAAGAGTAAAAAAAAAACATGTCAAAAAGTTCTCACTTTTACCTTTGTTTAGTTATAAATCTAGGTTTGAAAATAAGGCCAGAGCTACACTATAGTCACACAACTACACCCAACGGTTAAAGCATGGCTTCGTGTATTTCTGTTTAATCACATTTAGTTTTCATGTCAAAAGTGGGGGTGTTGGCAGACCAGGTATGTGTCACAGGTAGTGTTTGAGCTAGCGCCTCCACTCTTCTCTTCTCTGAACTGATAATAATGGATGGCATGAGCAAGCCTCCCCATCTGTCATCCTTGTGACAGCCAAGTGAATGCAGTAAGCCTTGAAGCTGTTACACAAGCTAAAACCATCAGCCAGGAATACCGAACCCATTAGCTCAAAAGACAGGATGAAAAAAAATGATGGGAAAGTCAGAAAAATTGACTATAGAGTGCATGTGTATTTTGTAGTGTAGTTTGATGATGAAGAAAATTACAGAATCCTAACCAAGTTTATAAAGAAACCGATATTAAATTTTTATCTATTAAAATTTAGTACTGGACGGTGCAGGCAAATGACTGAGAATAACCCTCATATAAAACAGCAAAACAAAGAAACAAGTGCTTCAGATATTTATGACACAACACCTACACTTTGCAGCACCCTAAAAGAAAGACAGCAAAATAACCTTGGAAAATGAAGATGGGTGCCAAGTTATTTTTATGATGCTAACAAACCCTATTACCACATTGCACAACTGCACCTAAAAAACAGACTGCAGAGAGCTAATATTGCAGAGGGGAAAATTGGAAAAAAGACTTTGTGAGCGCAGAAATAAAAATAGGAAGGTTACATTGGATAATACAAGAACTGTTCAGCAAACTGATTAAGGATTAAGGAATAGAAGAAAAATACAAAGAATTTGTGCATCACAAGTCTCATGAATGTAAACCTTGAGATTTTTTATTCAGTATTCTGCTTATGGCTCAGAGAAGGATTTATGTGATGTGAAGAAGGGATATCTGTTTGAAGGTTGAGTACTCTGCATCAAATAGTTAGAGCTTTAGAGATAATTGGAAGAACATTCATGGTACAACTCTGCTTTGCAGGGAAAGGCATTTATCCTGTTTCTGATGCAGTCTGTTTTACTCTGTGTGTGGATGAATAATCTGGATTAAGAACAGAATATATATATAAAAAAAAAAACAGAGGCTCCTTTATATCTTTGTATTTGTATGTTTAGAAATGAATTCGTTCCTAAAAATGTTTTGCATGTTTGTTGAAGAGTATTCCAGCATTCAGTAAGTTACATATATGCATATTCCTCAGGACAGCATAACACTTAAAGAACCTTAACCCATTAAAAAAATCATCATAAGTCAAATGATCAGTGTCATTCTGTACACATACTCTAAGTAGTTTGACTCTTCAATATGGCTTCTACAGCTGAGGCCAAAAAAGTGCAAACACCAAAATACACCAAATATTTCCTGTGTAAAGGCAGTTAGGATCCGTCTTTATTTTCATAGGAGGTCATTTCAAAATAACACGCAAGAGATTTATTTATTTTATATACAACATAACATTTTTAATTTAAAGAATAATCATATGCACATTTTGTTAGTATTTGGTTTTCACAATGCTTTGCTGGATTTTCATTAAGCAATTTGTTACAACTTTGTCCTGCTTACAACCAGGTTCTGAATTTCTAGCTGATGTATTGAGGTGTTATTTCAGTATTTTTAGGCAATCCTCCATCCCCTTGATGCTTATTTTCTGAAATGCACCAGTCACTTTACAAGCAAAAAAAACATCTTTTGCATGACAGATTTTCAGGCCATGGCAGTGTAGCACTGTCTTAATGTTGGAAGACAACCAGAGGCTTCTAAAAATAATTACATCAACTGTTTAAATAAGACCGTAAACCTTGTTGTATAACTAGAGTTCTGGTGTAAGAAATTAAAGCTGACCTTTAATGTGAGCAAGATAGATGCCCTACTTGACTTGCAAAAGAAATGCATGGTAACTTGTATGATGTTGGCCTTTCTAAGTAGTCAACCTTAGATAAGCTGTACTATAAATTGTTTTCATAATGAACTGGACATATTTCTAAGATAACCGGTTGTTTTTACAGGTTGTCTTTGCTGCACACATGTCATCTTAGCTAAGTAGCTAACTATCAGTTAGTATCAGTTTATATGTTTTTTCCCCCCTGAAACTAGAATAGGATGGTTTATTGGAAATAGGCTAACTGATATACTGGTTATAAAAATGCATTTCCTTTTCAATCACATTTTATTAAATAGCAGCCACTATAATTAAAACATCCCAAATGATGGAGAGTTGATATGTATATATACAGATTCAGCCTATAGACTCTAGACCACTGATTAGCACCTTTTAGCTACAGACAGGATGCCATGCCATAGGAGTCTTCTAGAATTACACTATTTACTGAAATATCACTCCAAGTCTTAGCTGAAATAGCACTCCAACTCTTTTAGTGGTATTGCATAATAATATAACAAATAACAGTTCTTTTAGCCTGATTCGTAAATAAAATTATTGATAGATTCTTCAAATGCTTATACATCTTTTTTTGGTTATCGTCATGTGTGCAGACACTTCAAACCTGAGAAACTTAAAATAAAGGATATGAAGACAGAGTTTTGTTTGCAAAATATATTCTGCAAAATATGATGCTAATGGAAATAATGATTTTGTCTATATTTTGTACAAAACAGAGAGAAGCTCCAGGCCCAGAACAAAATGATCAAAGCAGAATTAATTAACGTCTGCTATTAAATGCGTGTCTTCTTCAAAGTAATCACTTGGCTAGTGAGGTTAAACACATAAGTAAAGCTAACTTTAATGTAAATACTTATATTGCTAAATGCAGTTATATTTGCTTCAGTGTAATTCTGAGCTGTTATGCATATTTTAGCCCAAACCTGTACGGTTGGATGTAGCAGCTGAGTTGCTCTATTGCAATAATTTACTCATAAAGCACTGTCACTGCTCATTAGTGCCAGTCAGCTAGCTCTCTCAGTTCCCTGAACATACCATTATTTCCCTGAACATAGCATTTTACACTTCAACCCTATTGTAGCAATTTAGCATGAAACTCTAAGATGTGCAATCTGGACAGGGTTTCTCCATTATTCAAATCAGGAACCTGTGCTACATAGTCTGTTGCATGATCATGTATAGGCATGTTGTTTGCAACAGATCTGTTAATTATTACATTTAAATTTTGGGTGGCATGTTATATAAAGACAGACAGGCTTGTAAATTGTATTGGAACATGCTTTTTCTACAAGACCCAGGCAGCATGTCTGGGGGGAAAGTGAACTATTTTAGGGCTAAAAGAATTATGCATCAGTAGCTGAAAATATGAAAATCAATGCAAATGTGTTTGAAAAATCTTGTAGTCTTTTTTTTTCCTGGGGAAACTGGTTAAGATGTTGATTTCATTGACAACCCCTGTGGTGTAAGGAGATGTAACAGACTGGAAACAACATAGACTGTTGCAAAGAAGTCCATCCACAGAAACCCAATAAAGAAAACTGAGCCACACATGATATCTCAAAGAACAATAATTGCCTCTTTCCTTTATATTTCACTCCACCCTAAGCAACAGTCTTAACTCCAGTTGAATAAAATATGAATACCATCAAACACAATGATCACAAGCCCAGGCCTTATAAGTGAAAGAGAGCAAAACATCTTTATCATCTGAAAACATGTTTTTTCCACGTCTCTTACAATACGCAACTTTAGAATTGCTCTAGATACAGTATATGGATGCCTTGACCAGTATGAACATTTTCTTTCAACAAAGAAGGTGTTATTCTCTTCTCTGCCTCAAACCCTGTCCATGTTAACAGATGGTTTCAGTCTGGGAGTCTATAGTGTGGGTGGGATGTTTTGGTAGGCTTCACAGCTCTTAGGTCCTAGGCATTAGTAAGTCCATTGTGAACCAATATGCTAAGTTCTTTAGTTGATTATCAGCGTATTTATTCTTTGACACCTATTCAGTGAGGTGTGAATTATAAAACGCCACACAGGCTTATTCTTATTCTATATTTATACATATAAACTTATCACAGTAGATATTGATTTAATTTACATACTGCATATGTCAAATTAAACAAAGCATGTTCTTCTAATTAAACAGCATAATACAACATCAGAAATCAGTAGCAGCTTATGGGCTTATATGGGCTTATAGACCAGCCAGGCCCAGTCGGCTATCTAAATCACTGGTTCCTTTTCCCGCGTTCTCTCACCTTGTATATTCCCTGGCTCTAAATGTGGTCCTACACATTGCTGAAATCACTTTCACACCCTACACTCTCCCTTGTTGTCATAGCAACATGATCCAAGAAATCTTTCAGCATCCTCTAGAGCAATGGTCTTGTTTTCTTAAGTAAGATGAACACAACAATGTGTGTGTGTGTGAACAATTGTTTTCCCTGTCATAGGCTGTTTAAATATTTCCCTTAAATCCTTTAGACAAATTTTTATAAAAATAAAGTGCACTTAAAAATGAAATAGTTTTGAAGTTCAGACTGATTGGTACAATTAATTTTATATTTTGACCCCTTTAGTTTACAACCTTTGCAAGAAAACGCACAGATTTGTGTGAGCTCGTCGTCTCTGTTGTCCTTTACCGTACCCAC
>JAOVVF010000028.1:11648223-11660584 GCA_028565595.1 Duopalatinus emarginatus | reverse complement strand
ATATATAATGATGAAGTATAAAACTAATATTATTAAAATATTTAAAAACTCTTTTTCTGTCTCTGTCTCATTAAATTGCAATTACATTTTGTTACCCAAACAAATATCATTATTGTCTATATTCTGCTGTGCAAGTGGCACTAACCATTTCAAGAACAGTTTGCATATTAATCATACAGTGAAATATCATATTTTAATTACAGTCCAAACCTGGAAAAATCATTACAAATCAGCTGAGAAATTTAATTTTCCCTCCTTCTGTCTCAGTGCTGCAGGAGATCACCACATACTGACTTTCAGCAACAATTAGCATTTGCAAAGGCTATATGGCAATGGCAGCTGTTGTCTAAGCATGCATAATGAATGATATTTGAAGCGGAAAGATCTCCGTACAAACAAGATGACCCTGGCACATGCACACACACACACACGCACACGCACACACACACACACACACACACACAGTGAGATTTAGCTTAACCAACAGACAGAGAGAGAGAGGTGAGAATAACAATCCATTTGACAGCTCTGCTACCACAGGGCCATAAATGTATAGCTTAGGTGAAAATGAACTGATATATTGAAGTTTTGGTGCTACAGCTGGGCTGTAAAGCTCTCATTGCCACAAATTTATAGTTTCATTACCGCATCACAGAGGACATAAAGCAATACTCTGGAACTGACATCAAGGACAGGGAAGATTTAATTCTATTTAAAATAATATTTTCAGTATGCTGTAATAAAGGTACAGTCAATATTTTCAATTTAACATCTTATGTTGGATATTTAAATTATATATGATCTATAAATTAAACTGGAAAATTGTCATTAGAGAACATATTTTTGTGCTATACTGTATATCAATCTTTGCATATTAGTCATAAATCAGTGTTAAACCTTCTGGCAGAAGATCAAATGCTCCCTTTCAAATATCTCTCTGAAACTCCATACATGTCTAATCCTCAAAGCTGCACTTCAGAGCCTGTCTGTCAGAGGGACTGAAAGCCATATCGATTCCCGCTTTTATTTCATGGCTACTCACAGCAATTTCCTAAATGGAGATTACAGAAGAGGTATTTGAAATCACTGAAGTAGCCTGACATGGCCTCTACATGCGTGAACGAGTGTGTTGCAAAAAAGGTCATTTCCTTTCTTAGACATTTTAGAAAACGACTCCATTCCTCTGCCTTTTTTTTCTGCACAGAGGGATGCTGTATTAATGTTATCTGGAAATGGTGCCATGGTACATTAGGTTTTATCGTGAGGTCCTAGATGAATCGTTCTCTGCCTGATAGTTGCTTAATGATTTTCTGTGCTGCTACGAAAAGGTTACAACAGCAATTAGTATATGTGAGGAGATAATTGTTTAGCAAAGTGCCACCAGGAGAAACATCTTTCAGCTGTCTGACCAATGCATCTTAACCACAAATTACACAACAAGCAAGATTACTTGATAGGCAGGAAAAGGTGCACTTATAAGTTACACAATGGCATAGTAATAATATTAGTGAAAATCATTCATCCACTGAGAAAGACGTCATTTCTATAGTTTCATGTATACTAAGTGTTAATATTAAGACTAAAATAATTACTAATAGTACTTTACTTTACAGTACTATACTTTATAGTATCAGATCAATTATGTCATAAAATAGCATTAGTAATGTATTAGTATGCACTGAAATAATGTGGAGATTTAAACTCAGCACATTGTTTTACAGGTCTTGAAATACGGTGTATTGATCCTTATAAATTTTAGAACAACTCCAATCCATGTATCACAGGGATTTTTATCCAATGATGAGGGCACTGAGCAGCTGCAGTCATGTATTCTAGGCTGGGTGCCTGCTATTGATTTTTTTGAAGTCGATACAAAACAACAAAGGTGGCACATGGTGAAATTATATTTCACCATATTGGAATGTCTGTTAAAAACAACTGACCTGGAGTAGCAAGTCTTTAAGTATTTAAGCATCAGGTGAAATCTATACCATGCAGTCATTCACACACACACACACACACACACACACACACACACACACACACACACATACATAATAAGGACAAAAGTATTGGGACACCTACATGTTACACCTACAGGAGATTGTATGACATCCCATTCTAAATCCGTAAGTATTAATATGGAGTTGGTCCACCATTCATCTCCCACACTACTGGGAAGACTTTCTACACAATTTTGTAGAAGTGTGCCTGCAGGAATTCATCCAGAAGACCATTCGTGAGGTCAGACACTGATGTTGGTTGAGAACACAATCTCACAAGTGCCTGAAGATGTTCAATGTGGTTAAGGGCTCTGTGGGCTGGTCAAGTTCTTTCTCACCAAATTCACTCACTCTACCAGGCCTTTATGGACCTTGCTTTGTGCACCTCCACAAACTATTCTCACAAAGTTAGAAGCATACAATTGTCCAAAATATTTCGGTATCCTGAAGCATTATGATTATTTTGCACTGGAACTAAAGGACTTAGACCAACCCCTGAAAAACAACCCTATAGGATTATCCCTCAATGCAGGCAGGCAGGTAATTTTTTCCTGGCATTTGACAAACCCAAACTCAACCCATCAGACTGGCAGATAGAGAAATGTGATTCATCACTCCATTAAACACATTTTCACTGATCCAGTGATGGCCTGCTTTATGCCACTCCATCTGATACTTGGCATTGTGCTTGGTGACGTAAAACCTGCACGCAGCTGCTCAGCCATGGAAATCTTTGTCATGTAGCGCACAGTTTTGGTGCTTTTTGGTGCTGATCTTATTGCCAGATAAGGCATCTGTCTCTGTCTTGTGCCCTTTCGGGGAAATTGCATTCAGCCCTCTGCCAATAAACAGTAACCTAAATAAAATACAACAGCAGCACAGTAAACAATCACAGGTAAAAGTTTGCTAGCATTGTTGTGTGGTGAAAGCTGTCAGGCATTCATTCGTTCATTCCTTTCTTTTTTATTTGAATTACAGTTAACCCTAATCCTAACCTGGATTAACCTAACCTAAGGTACATGTAGTATTGACCACACCGACCTTACCACTGGAACTGGTGCTTTAACCCTAACAAGTGAAATAAAATAAAAAATACAACATGAAGAATGTCCTCTATTTACATTGTTGCTAGCTTTCAATAACAAAAAAACCCCAACAAGTCTCCACTAAACACAATTCTTATTCATGCTGTTTGAATAAATACAATTAGGCTTTCTGCACAATATCATTAACAACTCCCTCCACCAAAACTCTGAGAAGGTATTGACCAGGGCAGCTAGCTCCACCAATTGGTTTACTAATGTTAGGCACCTGCTGTTAAAACTCTGACTGGGTATTTACCAGTGCAGTCCGCTCTGCTGATTGGTCACTGATGCTATATGTCAACTCCAGGGTTTCTGATTAAACCCACCCTTTACCCCAATGTTAAACTCTGGTGCTCATAAGCTGCTGGGGTAACAATCATTTATAATGGACATTAAAGGGAGGTTGGAGAGGTCTGACCTCCATGCTGTCTTTTTTGATTACGCAAGGATTTTTGTGACTTTGAAGGGATAGAGTAGTAATATTCATTTTTTAAAGATAATTAGTATAACACACACACACACACACACACACACACACACACACACACACACACACACACACACACACACACTCACAGTTTTGTTCTGTCTGAATTGATTAGGCTACATTTACATATACATGCATTTATTAGGATGATAATGTTCCCCCTCTGTTGGTCGAGTCAACATACAGCACATGAGCACTGAAAGCCTAGAAAGCACAGAAATGTTAGTATAGCCAATATGCCCTCTGAAGGAAATATGGTGCAAGTGCGTCTACAAAAAATGGGGGACAAAGTGTGATTTCTATGACTTTAACCATTGCATTGATGTTGGTATCAAATGGGCTTATTTAAGTATTTGAGAAACTGCTGATTTTTTGGGACATTTACTCATAACAGCCTCTAGAATGTTAAAAAAAAGCAAAAACATTGAGTGACTGATCTTTGGGTGGAAATACCTTGTCTAATAGAGGTCAGAGGAAATTGGCCGAAAGTATATCAGCTTGCATAAAACACAAGGTAACCTTGAGATAGATGAGCTACAGACATTAAGTCCTGTCAGCCAAGAACAGGAATCAGAGGCTGGCATCATGGGTACAGATTTAAATAGAGTCTAATAGAAAATAAATCACCTGTTATTTTTTCAGATTTATGTCCAGTTAAGTAACAGAGATCACACTTCTGAAGTTTGATGTGAACATTAACAGAAGCTCTCGACCTGTATCAGTATGATCGTATTTACTGTGCTGCTGCCACATGATTGGCTGTTTGGATTACTGTGTAAATGAAGAGGTGATTTTCGTTTGCATCACTCATCCAAAAGACTTCTAGAAAATCATTCAACAACTTCATTGACCTGGGTGAGTAAAACCACCACAGACAACATCTACTATGAGAGCAGAAAGCTTAAGGATATTGCTGTCTTGTACAACACTGCTGTTGTTTTCCCTCTCATATAAACTTGGCAAAGCTTAAAAGTGAACCTCATGCTCTGCATACCTTTGAGAATATTAAAGAAAAAGAGAAAGGCATATTTTTTCAAATGTCATATGTGGACAGATGGTGAGTCCCATGTGCATCTTTAGACATTCTTCGACGAAGCTCAGTAGAGCATAAAGCAGGCCACACACTTTGGCACTGATGACATCTTTTCCAGTTGAGTGACTTTCCTCTGCATGACATGTTAAATAATGAATTAATTTAACCTGTAAAAAATGTTCTGTTAAACATTTTGCCTGAACATAACAAATGTAGTAAATAATGAACTCAGTGAAATGAACACGTTGTAGAAATGATACTGGGTAAAATGACTCAGGCTGTTTAAGGAAGAAACCTGCAGAGCTCCAGTCTTTCGTCCCATCACAATACAGATACGCTCCTTTGTTCTTTAGTTTTGTTGATGTAGGTGATGGTGATCATGCATGCCCATTCTTTAGGCTGACTCACTAGAGTACAGCCCCTGATTGCCTGCCCTCAGGCTGCCTCTGCTTAAAAGCCAAAGCTCTTCACATGGAGATCAGAGATCAGAGGCCCATAAGAAACCTCCTGTCACTTATGTTTTATTCATTCTAGATCACAAGCCTTGGGTATCTTAAAGCAGTGTTTCTGAACTCCAGTCCTGGAGACCTACTGCCTACACTGCTTACACGTTTTCTCTTTTCCCCTCACACCTGATTCAGCACATCAGTCAAGTATCAATCCTTTGTAAACTGGATTGTTGTGCTGGAAGTAAAGAAAATTTAAAACGGTACAGGACAGTGGGTGCCAGGGTTGGATGAAGCACAGTATTAGAGGATAGTTTCATAGATTGCCATGTGTATATTTAAATGCAATGATTTATTTACATTATATTTTGGAAATCTTGGACTGTAGCATTCAAATTATTCAATTTAGATGAAGTCGGTGTAATGTGGACTGTTTTGTAGATTATACAGTAATGACACATGACACATTATTCAGAAAGAGTATTACACATTACACACTTATATGGTTTAATAGCACATGATTCTGCCCTGATGTATGTCTTATATGACTAATCACTATCAGTTTGTAGATTTGACTGGTGATGTCTGTGTGCGTATTAAAGTTTGTTGTTTTATTCTAGACACACTGTTCGCTTCTCTAAATATGCTACCTTTAGGTGCAATGATTTATAACCATGGTTTTAGTTTTTATTGTTTCTAAAGTACTACTAATATAACAAAACTCCTAATGACTTACAGCAATCAGCCACAACATTAAAAGCACCTGCCTAACCGTCTGCCAAAGCAGCTTAGAAACATTTAAGGCATAGACTCCACCTGTCCTCTGACGGTGTGCTGTGGTATCTGGCACCGTTAGCAACAGATACGTCTGTGGGTCTTTTATTGAATTGCACAAGACAGACTAGCTTTCACGCCCCTCTATTTTCTTTGAGGTTTTAATGTTATGGCTGATTGGTGTATGTCAGTGATGTATTGGTCATATTAGATGATTCTCCAGGAACTTTAAGGAAGTTCCTGTTCTCACTTTCTGAAATAGGGTCCAAGCTTTACCAAAAACTGAATTTGTTGTAGTATTTAGAATGCAAAAATGAGAGTTATTTATATATAAATTCACTATTTGTATTCATGGACAATGCTGATTACCATTATTGATTTATTATGGATTTATTCATACTTTAGAGTATTCATTCTTTAATTTGTCTACATGTCCTCTGGATTAAAACAGTGTGGCTGAGGTTTTTATTTGGATGTCATGAAAAATGCAACTGTAAGTTGTAACCCTGTGTCAGCTATATAACTACAGTAGACAATGTCACTATACTGATAAAGAACAGTATTAGATATAGGATAAGTGTAACATCCAGGGTTGTCATACCTGAAGAATCATGTGCTTGGCTCAAGGTGCTGCACCAGTCTCAGTCTGTGGTTGGCCAGGAGGTTAAGTAAATATAATATAGATTTTTAATACCTATGTGATATATACCCACTCAAGATGGAAAGACACCTACTCAACTGGAGTACATTATTAGCTTAATACGTTTAACACAATGTCTACACTGAACTCAGTCTGGGGTTGGCTTTAGTCCCAAACTGAAAATAGGTCAGGGCTAAATACAGCACAGGTCTAAACACTGTATTTAACACTCATTCTCACTGACTCCTTTCTCCCTTTCCTGTCTAGAACTTAAACACACCTCTTGCTGCCACACAGAAATAAATTGGTAGCAGTTGCAACCACCTCGAATTTAGACTATGACCATTTCAGATTGTATTCTTTCCAGACTTGGGGCCATTTCAGACTTGAATTTGACACGCCTGGCGTAAATGATTGCGTATACGCACGACTTCACCTGTTCTACTATGAACTACATCTGTATTGTTTGGGGTTTGCTTTTTGTTCAGGGGTTTAATTTGCTCTTTGCTCAGGGGTTTATGTCCTATCTTTTCTGCTGTCTAAAAAACGATTGTAAATCACACATATTACTCGCAGTGTACTCACTGTTTTGCTACGTTTTCCAGTATTTGATAGGCTATACAATCATCAGCCTCAACATTAACACCACTGTCAGGACCGAATAAGATTATCTTGTTACTGTGGCACATGTCAGTGGGTGAAATATATCAGACATGTGAAGTCTTGAGATTGACAGAAAAAGTAAAAGTCGACACGGATCTCAGTGAATAACAAAGGGTCAAATATTGATGGCTCCAGGTATGCAGTGGGTCATACCTACCAAAGGCAGTCTAAAGCAGGATAACCAGTGAACCAATGACACAGTTATGGGGCACAAGGCTCACTAGCCTGTCTGGTCTGACAGAAGAGCTACTACAGCACAAACTGCTGAATTATTGCTGACTATGACAGTGAGGTGTCAGAATGCTAAGTGCATCACGTCTTGCTGCATATGGGGCTACATTGCTGCAGATAATCTGGGGTCCTGGCATAAATATGGGTGTTAATTTAACGCATACCACCAACCTAAACATTAGTGCACATGTAATGTTATAGCTGATTGGTGTACACTTAAGTGCCAGACAAACTGGTACAGACTGTATGGGTACCTCCTTTTTGACAAGTTACACCCATTCATGTCCAGCATTCAATTCAATGGGTTTGGCCTTTTCCAACAGAACAATATGCAGCCACATATATCTAGGGATGTCAAATTATGGTTAGAACAACACTCATCTGAGGTGAGTGTTTTGTCATTCCCACCCAAGTCACCAGATCTCAGTGTTATCGAACACCTCTGGGATGCCATGCACAGAAATCTGGCGTATGTTCACTGCATACAGAGTATTTCCACAAGCTTGTCCAGTCCATGCCCTGTGGGGGACCTACAAAGTATTAGGCTGGTGTGTCTGTCACTTAAGTATATATGTGCCCTAAATGTATTAGAAGAATAACTCTAAATGAAAAATGAAAATAAATAAATAAATAAAACCTCCCCAGCATATTATGTATTAGTGACAACATGCCCTTGTGTCCATGGGGTGAAATTTAGGGGGATCCTACTCTGCAAATTTTGTGGAAATGAGACTTTGCGTTCAGAACATATGGCTGTCTTATAAGAAATCAAAGAAGCGTGATTAATAATTTAGGCTTGTGAAATGATGTTCACAAATATTTTCACAGCCTGCAGTTCAACTTTGTGAATGTGTAATAAAGATATGCAGCTGTAGAAATATTTTGTGGATGTGTGAAAACTGATTTCATTTGGAATGAGAGACACCCAGGAAGTTGGAGTTATAACTGCCCATGACTACGGTGCCTTTGCCCTCTGCTGGTTGCTGGTGGAGCTGCTGCACCCCTTGCATTTAAGTCAGTTGACTCATTGACCACTGTGCTTGCACATAGACAAACTGTACCTATGTATTTAACTCATCCGTGCAGTGAAGCACACACTGGTGAATGCACACACTAGTGGGTAAGTAACACATGTGCCTGGAGCAGTGGGCAATCCCATCCACAGTGCCCAGGGAGCAGTTGGAAGTTAGGTGCCTTGCTCAAAGATGTCTTGTTGGTACAGGAATCAAAGCCCCAATAATCAATGAACAGGTGAAGGTTGCCACACCAGGGAAGATTAGGGGCAAATAAACACCAAACTTCAGGGCATTCTTGATATTTTATTCCATGACTGGCCACTCGGGCACAAATAAAATGAACAGCCGGCCTCAGGGTGGTGTTGGCAGAGCCTGCACACTTAACCAGCACCCTAGAAAGGGCTGACCTACAAGATGTGAGTTTGGTGACACTGGCTCATTTGCTCCCTGGCCTTCTGACTGAGATACGTATTAATACTGATAAACATCTCATACTATCTGTTAGAGGATGACAGAAGGTCACATGTGGCTAGCTTTTCGCTCAGACCTTGCTGGAATATAGCCATGCCTTCTTATTTCAGCTGCTCTTGGCAACCAGTCGACTAAAATCAATGATGTAATCAGCCACAGGCTTGGAACCAGACAATAGCCCCAGTAGCTTGGGTGCAGCATTTCTGCCTACTCTGGGGTTACAAAACGTCTGATGCCTGGCCTGGGTGAAAGCCTGCTTACTGGTGCAGTCCATTTTTTTTTGTTCCATCAGCATGATGGCCAAGGCTCAGCCCATTAGTATGTCATGCCATGAAGGCCACTTCCTTGTCAGGAAGTAGGACGGCTGTTGTTCAAACACCAGCGAACATTGTAATAGAAAACCCCAGCACTATTCAGGGTCTCTGAAGTATCTTTTAGGGCTGCGTCAAGGTGGTCTATTCTACCCTCAGGGGGAAGCTGTCTGAGGTTGTTGGAAAGGCACAGGTGTAGTGGCTATGGCCTGCATCTAAATGATCTGCTTCAAAAGAGCTGATCTTATTTGCTGTAGCAGCTGCTCATGTTGGCAAATGGCTGTGCACTACAAGTGCAGGGCCCCCTAACAGCAGGGGTTCCCAATGGGTCCTTGTGATGGTCGATGTCTGATAATGTCTGTGTGGAGTTTGTCTGGAGTCCACCCAGAATTATTGGGCGCAAGGCAGAAATTCCTCCCGGACAGGATGCTAATCCGTCGCAGAGTACCACACACACACACACACACACACACACACACACACACACACACACACTAACACATATGGCAATTTAGTGCATCCAATTTGTCCGGAGAGTGGCTCAAATCCACAACCCCAGCACACTGAAGCTGTAGTCTGATTACTTTTTTAAGTAACAAAGTAATGTAAAGAATTACAGTTCAATATTTTGTCTCATTACAGTTACTTCTTAAAAAAACACATTAATTGAGTTACTCACATACTCATTTCCTGAGCTGTTCTCTGTCTGGGCTGCTGCACCAGTGGGTTGCCACGTTCGCCAATTGTGAGCAACAATGTGCTTATTTTTCTGTCTGTAAAGTTTATACATTAAAATACATGGGTTGTGTTTTTGTTTCTAGTATGTATATGTTTATTTAGAGTTTTAGAGTGAAAATAATGGTTTATTATATGTGACTTTCTGTAAATTCTCTTGAAAATACTGGTAGTCACTGGTAGTCATATATAATTGATTGTTTGGACTTTTTCCCTGATTTGGTATCTCACTAAAAGATCTGTCTAATAAAGATAAATTACAAGTTTGTACTTTTTCACAATCCGTACACAATCCCTGTAACAGAATCGCAGCACTAATGCTTCAGAAGAGTTTCAGCTAGTTATCAATTTTTTGCATTTACTGTATAATTATAATGATAATATTATATCATTATTATTATATCATTATGATTGTTCAGTTCTTATACTTGCCTGTCCACATGCCGGTAATGTTGCAGTGTTTTGAGGGACCCCTGAAGAAGCGTTTACTGGATTATATTTTTCTAATGTTAAATAATAAATTTATTTGAAAACGGCACAATAAAGAATAGTGAAGTTTATTTTATGTTCAGTGTTTCTACTGCTGCTGCATTTTGTTCCTAAATAAACCACTGAAAGGACTTTTGTCGTATCAATTATCTTTTTTGTACTTTCCAGATTTTATTCCAGGTCATTTGTTTGGGTTTTAAAATGTAACTTAAAAGTAAAATAATCAGTAATTGGACTTTCCAGAAAGTAATCAGTAAAGTATTCCCAGTACAATTTTAGTTCAGTAATGAGTAATCAGTAATGGATGACTTTTTTAAAGCAACATCCCCAACACTGTCTGTTACTAGTAAAATAATACTGTATATATTGTGGACACATGGTACTACACCATACTCTACTTTCTTATGGAGGCCTGTTTCTCCTCTGCAAGAAAAATAAATAAATAAATAAATACAAAACGTTTTTGCTCATTTTGTTCCCTTTTCCCCCTCACTGTCTTTGTTGTACACTGACAAGTATTTCCTGTGATGAGTTCAGTTTAAGATTTGCCATTTGCACCTTTAATCTGTGGAGTCTGATTTCAGTCTTCCTGCGATGATGTCTTTGAAAACCTCTTCTTCATCATCGACTCTCTCCTGTGTTTTGCCAGGCTCACTGCATGTTCCAGTCTCTTCTGCTGCATTTGCTGAATCATCTTTAATAAAGCGTCTTTCTCTCTCGTCGTTCTTTCATTTTTTCCTCTTCTCTTTGCTTCTCAGTTTCCATACACATCTCTTCCTTGATCTGGTTCCTTCCATTTATCTTTGCTTTGCAATTCGGAATATATTTCAGACGTTCGGTCTCCATTTCTTCTTCACTCTCACTTTTTATCACTTACTACATAAAATTGTCTTTTTCTATTTTTTTTCCCGTATCTCTATATCTTCATTCCTCATTCTGGTTTTTAGCAATTCAACATGTCATTTTAATCTCTCCTTTGGGAGCAGATCTGGAAGCTGGCTTCCTCTGGCTTTTTTCATGTTCAAGCTTAATCTCTTTGTTTCTCTGTCTGAATTCCAGTCTTTCTCTCTTGCTTTGACGATTTGTCTCTCTGTCTCTCTGTCTCTCTTCATCTCTAGCCTCATTTCCTCAGATTTCTCCACAAGTGTTTGTGTTGTGTTCTGCATTTGTTTGGCTCTCCAGCTGTTCCTAACCTGTTTCTATCCTACAGTATATTGTTCATGCTCATGTTTCTTGATGTCCTGAAGTGATTCTTTCTTTCTCTGTGATTCATTCTCATTGTTTTCCAGCCTTCTATGATGCATCATATTCTCCTGTGTTTTGCTATCTCTCCACTTCTACTACATCAATCAAAAACATTACCTCATTTTGTTTTGCCCTGAATGTGTTATAGTTTGAAAATGAGCATGGTCTCAAATGACTAATTAGTCTATAAGATAAACGTTTTCTCATTTCAAAACACTGTATGTCTTTAAGCATGTTTGTGTGCTCCTTATGAGCACTTTACCACAAAGACCTAATACTTACACCTGTCATAGAATAAAAGATGAGATTCTTGAAACAAGAAGATGAGGTTCACATGAAACAAGAAATTTCAGAGCTTAATCACTTACCAGTAGCATGTATTTTTAATCTAAATAACACTGAACTGAATTCTCAAACATAACTAATGGACAAGTGCAGACGAACGAAATTCTTAATATATATGTTTCAAAATTAAGAACACAAAATTTGTACCATATTTTAACCTGTTTTTGTACAACTGCCTCAAATAGTTTACACAGAAACTGGCCTTTTTATCCTTGTACACAAAGCAACAATATAAAAGGATTTCAATTGTCCTCTGACAAAATGCATTAGTATGCAGTACCCAAATCATGTAGTAGGTAAAATATTACTACAGTAAAAGTAAAAGTCCTCTGTTTAGATTTTCACTGGAGTAAAAGTACAAAAGTATTTATTACCTTCAAATGTACT
>JAOVVF010000028.1:11582353-11592384 GCA_028565595.1 Duopalatinus emarginatus | reverse complement strand
ATTTCTCATAATTATCAGTATGTCTGTCTCAAACAAAATCATTGCTACATCATTTGTAAGAGTCTGCATGATGATCTGATTAATTACGATGAGTTATGCCACTTGAGCCTCCACGTCCCTCATCGCTAATACAGCCTTCAAGGCTAACAAAGGCCTATTAGACAGTGTTGTGTAATCACAAGGCCGGGTGATATCTGATGCTTCTGCGGTAGGTCTGACACCCCCTCCCCCCCCAGCTTCATTCTGAAGGCGTAATCAAGAGCACTAGAAGAACAGATTTTTATGACATGTGTGGTGTATTGAATTGCAGTCCTGATCTTTGACCTTGAGGTTGATTGCCCTGGAAACGAGATGCGACACTGGAAATAAAGGATCCTGTTCTTAGTGTGGCCTCTAGTGGGTCTTGTAAATATGCACTTTAAAAGAGGAAAACATCCCCGAGGCTCATAAAGGGTGCTTCCAGAACTTGTACAATGCATGTGTGTGTGTGTGTGTGTGTGTGTGTGTGTGTGTGTGTCCTGTTCATTACAAAAGGTCACAATGTCGCTAAATGTTCATAGTAAAAAAGGAAGATGCAGAAAGGGACACCTATTGCCTTAGCTTGTAAATAATGCATCTCTAAATTAAACATCCATACCAGTTAAAGCCACACACACACACACACACACACACACACACACACCTTTACCGGAGCCTTTCTCCTTGCAGTTTCTGTGCTTGACTACTGGATGAGCACAAAGATACAAATTGATCATGACTGTCTGTGTGACTCTCACCCGCTTCCTCTTGTGTCGCACACCCAGGGTTCCTGAAAAGCCCGTGCTCAGTAGCGCCACCCTGTTTTCAGGGCCAGCCGGGCAATGTTGGCAGCTTGCCCTCAGGCTGCTCCTGCTTCACGGGCACATGCCCGCTGCACCAGCGCAGGATGTCCACAGGTACAGAACATACACTCACACACACACACACACACACACACACACACACACACACACACACACACACACACACATCCAAGTAAACACTAAGCAGACCGGCTCTGTTGTACAGTGTCACATCTGTAATACTGACTGATGTTTTTCATTTTTTCAAGTCTACATTTTTAAGACGGAGGGCTCCTTAATAATTAGGGCTGCTCTAAACAGCTATGATCTATGCTTCCCTTAAGACAACTCATTGCGTGCTATTACAATTACTCATTGTCATAAATCAGTGACTTATTAGAGACTGCCTCAAGCTTCAGAATAAATCTCAGGTAGTCTGTTGATGCTCTGGCATGGAGTCATGTCAGCTTTGTAGGTATAAGAGCAGAAAAACGATTGAAAACGTTTCAATTTAAAAATGTAGTAGCAAAGTCTTAGATCTCCTCTTTTCCTTTGATCTTCGTTAATAGAGGTGGTTTGTTTACTTTATCTGCATTATAGACAAATCTATCCAGTCTATAGGAAGAAGAGAAGGAGTTGATTTTTGTACCACACACAGTGCAGTGTGTTCTGGTTTTGGATTCTGCTTGTTAGAAAGTTGGGCTGAGAGCACAGGGTCAGTTATGATACAGCTCCCTGGAGCAGAGACGATTAAAGGACGTGTTCAGTAATGGTGCTGAGGCTCAAACCCTGACCTTGTACCCTGATCAGTAACACTGCACGCACAAGGGGATGTTTCTGATAGTAACAAATAATTGAGGAATATAAGGTCTTTAAATGCTTTACTGATAATGAAAATACATGTACTGAGTACTTATTTCTTTGTATTTATTGATTACATTAGTAGATTACATTTGTTTGTATTTTAATTGTTTTATTAATTTATTATATTAGTATATGTATTAGTATAATATGGAAAGTCTCAGTCTAGCCTTTATTAGTCTATATGTCAGCTAGATATCTGTAGCCATTATGGGGGCAGCCGTGGCCTGTAGTAGTTAGTCTTGTAACCGGAAGATCCTGGGTTCAATCCTCAAGACAAACAAGACAGACTGAAGTGCCCTTGAGCAAGGCACATAACCCCCAACTGTTCCCCAGGTGCCATGTTTTGGGGCTGCCCATGCTAGTGTGTTCACTGCCCCTAGTGTTCACTGGTGTGTGTGTGTGTGTGTGTGTGTGTTTCACTGCACGGATGTGTGTGCCAGCACAGTAGGCAGATAGTTCACTTAGATGATAAAACAGTAACAATGTAAATCGAAGCGTTACAGTAAAAAAGCTACACTTACATCCACTTTATTACTACAACTGAACATTCATGCAGTTACCTAACCAGCCAATCATCTGGCAGCAGTACAGCACATAAAATCAGAAATGCATGTTGAGAGACAGGTTTGCAAGTTTACCGGTCAGAACATAGCAAAATTGCGATCTGTGTGACTTTAACTGCAGTATGGTTGATGATGCAGATGAGCTGGTTTCCTAATAAAGTGGAAATGAGTGTATATACTAATTATCATGCCAGTGAACAAGTTCATCAGGTTTACAAAACATTGCTATACATACCAGGTTTAATAACAGCCTTCAACAGAGTCCTATATGACAGAGGCTGTGTGGATAGACGTTGTAAATTTTTGCTTTGACACCAGTTGTCTACACACATTGTTTCAAACTACCCCAATTTGGTGTAAGAAGAAACAGCCTTGGCAACCTGGTACGCTTTTGAAAAATAGCGTGTTCAGGAAGCGTGTGTTTATTACAAATCCCTGTAGCCTCTCCTGACTGTCCTCACTATTTTTGCAAATAATGAAGGAAGGTTATTCCATTGTAACAGTGAAGTTCAATTCAATTCAATTCAATTTTATTTGTATAACGCTTTTAACAATGAACATTGTCTCAAAGCAGCTTTACAGTGACGTAAACTGAATCCTGAAGATGCACAAAAGTCTCAAACATATCAGCATATTTCATATTCTTCAAAGGAGCGTTGATGACAGCTTCGCAAACTTGTAGGCACTTAGTCGGCTTCCTGGGACGCTTCTCCAATGTGCTTTAAAGACTTCACCTCCATTTCATCAAGGGTGTGCAGACCTTCCTGTCTCAGCCTGAGGTGCTTTGATTATTTGCTGTCTTTTGTACACTGCAGTCATTTAAGTGAACTATAAATCTTGTAGTTTAAGAGAAAAGAGATCTGTCTTTTTTTATAGTGTTTGTAATTTCTAGATCCGGTCTAATTCCCACAAACTCCAGCAAGCGGCCACACTGACGTGTGAGAGAACGGTATATTATCTGTTTCTTTGTGGTTAGAGCCCACCGCAATTACAGCCTTTTGTTGTGAATAAAGGAAGGCATGCTGGGAAAAGTAACCGAAGCTCCAAAGGGCAAACATAGCTTGGCTTGTCTGAATTCTCATCCCGGCTCTGATGTGGCATGGCCGCTAATTCAGCCATGCTTCATTGTTGGATTGTTGTTGAAAATAGATTTACTGGAAAGCACTGACAAAGGTCCAGCAATTCAGGTCATCAGGGACCAAGGACTCAAGAAATCTGTGAAACTCATCAGGTGATTATCCGTCTTGTCATGAAGCCGATTAAGCAGTTAGCATGAAACCCGCCGCACGAATGCAAAGAAAAGCTCGCGAAATGGTAGTACGAAATGCGCCTACAAAATGGGTGCTACAGTCCTGTGGTTGCTCGGAGAGGGAGAGAGACAGGGACAGAAAGACAGCGAGAGAGTTGGCGAATGGTAAAGATTATCCAGTGGAATGTCTGGACTGACCTCAAAAAGCGTAAACAGACCAAGGAGCCAATAGGATCGTGTGCTTAGCATTGAGCTAATTTTTTCCTGATGATTGCAGTCGCCATCTCTATAAAACAGTCTGAATTTGTGTGGAAGCCTTAAACTGAGAACAGCACAGAGGTGCATGTGTATGGTACATGCTGGTGAAATACAAGTGACGGATGCCTGATGTGAATCACACCATAATTTGTTGGCATTTCCTTTTGCGCCTTTAAAGCTAAATTAATGTCTTTTGTGAACTGTAGCACCAGTAACACCACATGCTCCAGCCTGTCGAAATTAAACTGTTATAATCACACTGACCACGAAATGTTAGTTATATTTATAATAATATTATTTCATTATTGTAGCTTTTACCTTGTCAGGTGTATGAGGAGAGGAGCTTAAGGAAAGCTAATGAATAGAGGGTTTTATCAGCGGTAATCCGGTCTCAAAGCCTCTCTGAGCATTTTATCTCTATCTATCACTAGTTGGAAACACCACAGTGCAAATGTTCTCTCATTTCGATGTTTTCTTTGCAGTCGCTCCATTACCTGCCTATCCGCAAAGCTTCCGCTTTCAAAATAGTCAAAATATTGATGTTGCTTTCAGTCACTGTGAATGAATTGTGTCGCGGTAACTTGTGAAGGATCTGTGGGGTTTATAATTAATGTGGTATCTACTACCACAAGGGTGGAGGTTACAGGTAAAAGCTCGCTCCAGTGTGCTGCCCCACTCCCATGTTACGCTAGCCTGGAAATCCATTTAGCTAGTAATTTCACTCAGATGTATGATGATTTAGGTGCATTGTTACAGACTGTGGAAAATAAGGGAGTAGTTGAATCCTCAGGAAGGGTGACTTGATGTACTCATAGTCTTTATCCTGTCTTGATAATGTCTCCGGTGATGAAGCATATCCTATTTGTGCCTTCACCAAAAAGGCAGAAAGCCAGTGGCTAACATTCCAGCTATGGCCGGTGTTGCTCTCTTATCACACTTAAAGGCTTACAGTCTGGAGAGCATCTTTATTTGCACTCCTGAAACTTTGTGTTGTGCTAGCGTTAGAGTTATATAACAGCTTTTTGTGCTGTTTCTAAATCCTTGGTTCTGGACATATAAGTTGATTATGCCTAGTAAAAATAGCCTCAGTCCGCATGTGTAGTGCAGCAGGATGTGAAAAATAGTAACACACATGACATCATCAAGGTGCTCCGTGCCAAAGAGTAATATATGAACCAACCAGAGAGAGTGTGTAAAGATGGACAGTCAGAATCTCACAAACACAGGATGGACACAAATGAAGGTACTTTAATAACGAACAGAAGACAAGGTACTAAACACAATCTAGCATGAGCTCGAAACAAGAACACACAAACGAGTCAAGGTTAACACAGGTGAAACATATAATAATAATAATAATAATAATAATAATAATAAAGGACATAATCCTAAACACAAAACATCAAACCAACAAGCCGGGGACTGAAAAGTGGAGTAACGAGACTGGAGGCAGCCATGTTGCTTGGCCGCTGTGGTTTCTGGGAAGAGTGGTAGAGTGGACTGGTGTTGTAGGTGTCTGACTGGAGCACTGTGGGGCTGAATCCCTAACAGTATTATGTAAAAGTCAATAGTGTGTTTATTTTACTCTCATTAGAGGGTGAAATGACTTAAACCTGGTGACTGTATAGCAAACTGAATCTACTATAGCAAGGCGGTGGTTTAAAAAACTTTGATAATTATTTTAATATGCTGTTTATTCTGATGGAAACAATTTCCAGATTTGTAATAGTTCCAGTGTACACAAAAGCATTACACGTTATTAAGAGCATTCACACTCGAGTGTGGACTGGAACAAACAGTGAGGTGGTCCCTGTTCACTTCCAAGAGAAATTGATTTGATTTTGGTCTGATGAACAAAAAGAGAAAATAAATACAAGATGTGCTAAACAAAACATTTTGTACCACTTATTTGTATATTTGTCTAATCAGTGATTTGGTGCTGGTGAATTGTTCGGCATGCTTGTGGAATTTTGGTGATGTCTTGGCAAATGCTTGTTAATCTTTTTGCTTCATGTATGTCTGAACAATGAAAGAAAGCTTTGTAATTACATTTAATTTTATTTGTATAGCGCTGTATGCAATGGACATTCATTTATCATTTATTTACTAATTGGTTTTTCCTTTATGACCAAGCTGGTGGTGACAGTGTCAAGGAAAAGAAGAAGAAACCTGACTCAAAAAAAAAAAACATCCTTATTTCAGTGACACACATAGTGCAATTATAGTATAAGTAACCAGGAAATTATGGTTTTAAGTAGGTTTGGGCAGTACGACGGTATTTCGTTAAACCGCGTTATTGAAAAATTTTGATGGAATGTAAGACATTTCTCTCATCCATAATAAAACCAGGTTTATACTTGACGTGTTGCACGCCAAAAATGACACAATCAGTGTGGCTCCATGACTGCACACTAGTCCTGAACGTCTCAGTGCATGGTCGTACAGACTGCACACGCCGCTCCACGCATCACGTTCACAGTGGGCGATTTTCAGAGAGCTCGTGTTGAACAGGGGTATTTCTCTGAACTGAGGAATTTCCCTGAACTGCCCCTCCATCATTTCAGAGAATATGAAGCGTCATGTATAAATTCCTCCACCTTTCTATTCCATTGTTGTGCCGTTTGTGGAGTCGTGTAAGACAGAAAGACAAACAGGTCCCGCTCTTGGTGTCTGTATTACAGCAGTAATATTGTTCACCCTGTTCATATCTTACTCAAGTCTGACTAAATAAACCAGTTCATTTCTCTGGTAAAACACTGAATAAATGTCGAATCTGCTTTTCTTTATTACATGACAGCGCAGGTTTATTCCCAATGTTCTGAGTGAGGGTCAGGATCACACTGAGCTCTCCCTTGTTAAGACCTGTTACTTATTCTTCTGTTTTGTGTGGTCATGTGATCAGAGAGACATTATCACGGTTCGAATGACAGATAAATCTTATATGTTTGTATGTTTTTTTATATTTGGTTTAAAACCTGTATTATAATTACAACAGAGTAATAAGGACTGTTGGACAGCGTTTCTTTGTGTTTGTAATGAAACGTGAATAGACTGCTGTCCATATGGGTTTATCCTCAGCAGCAGTGATGCTTAGCAGATTTGACTCCAAGAAGATATACAGGGGTCAGTGGATCTGGCAGGTTTGGGGAAGCAGGAGGAATCGGAAATCTGGATCAGTGGTATCTCTTTGTGCATTAGCTGTATCAGGTGTAGCTCATCTAAATGTTTAGAGAAGAGAATGCTGTTTTTTGTACTAGTTGAATAAAATACGTACATAGGTCAGAGAGTGTGTACAAATTCCGGCAAACTTGCTAGACTTCATAACTACAAGGGAGGACCAGAAGGTGAAACAGACATGAGGGCGCCCTAGGACATAAAGCGTCCAGCCACTCCACTGTCATCAAACCTGACTGAACATGTGAGGGGGCGGGGGCGGGAACACATGGGGGGTGACAAAGCCCTACACGTTGCTTGGCTAGACAGATTAATAGGTGTGAATGTGAACGAAACTTGGTGTTTTTTTTACATGTCTAATGTAAGACTGCACAGAAATCTAAACCTCACCTGTTAGGTTAATGTTACTGTATAAAACAGGTGTAATAATGTGTGTGGTCCTTCACACAGGCACATCATGCAGTGCCACATCAATGCAGACATGGTTTCCACTTCAGCACAAGTGAAGAGTTTGTGTTGATTCATGAATTTATAGAAATATAACGATCACATATACTGCACAGTGATCACTCTGGTCTGGTTTAATATGATGAAAGTAGTGTTGGTCTGTCTGTATATTGAAATGTAACTGTGACTTTACTCTGATCAACCAAGCAATACTTTATTTATAGTTGGTGTGCTACAGTGGTAACATCATTGGGTTCCCAGGTGAGAGACCTGGGTTCGATTCTCAATCTGGGCAGCCAGTCTGTGCTACGCCAATAACGGTCCTTGGGCAAGACTCCTAACACTACGTTGGCCGTCCTGTAATACCAGTAACCTTGTAAGTCGCTCTGGATAAGAGCGTCTGCCAAATGCTGTAAATGTAAATTTATTCAGTTTCTTCTGTTCTTGTATAGACAGTACTGCTCTGGATCCAGATCGCCCATTGTGATTGGTAGGTTAGAGCCACTACCCTGCCTGCTGAGATAAACACCGTTACAGCAGGTTATCATGCAGGGAATTCATGTTCCCTATGGCAGAAATAACTCCTGAATATGAGGCTGATTATGAATATATATATATACCACTAGCTTGTAGCGATGAGCCTGAGTCAGAGCACTGCTGCTTACACTCTAGGATCAGAATCATCAGTCAGTCTCGCTCATTTAGTGTCCTTTAGACGGTCCTGTGATGATAAAATCTGTCAGGTGCCCCGTATCACAGTCATTCCTATTCCAAACAGATATAGACCATTAAACCACACAGTACAGATGTCCTGTCTGCTCCAGATGTTCACAAGTCACAGAAGAAATGAGAACCATTCATTTTTCAGATACTTGACCCACTTTTAGTGTGAACCAAAGATAAGAACAGGAACCCCAGGGAGGTCGGCACACCAGGGAGGAAATAAAACTGTTTTGCTGGACAGACCTGTGCATCAGATGTATCTGTATTAAATGTCATCCTCATTGATGTACAGTTAAAAAGATAGCAGCTGTTATTGAGATGGCCCGCTTGAAATCTGACTTTCACGGTTTAAGAAGGTTCCATGTGTAAGAACAAACTGGAAAAGATGACGCTGATGTTGATTTTTTGAAGGTTTGGACTTCTATATAATTCACTTCAGCCGGGGGCAGCCGTGGCCTAGTGGTTAGGGAACCGGTCTCTTGACCGGAAGGTTGTGGGTTTGATCCCCGCCCAGGGTAAGACACGACTGAGGTGCCCTTGAGCAAGGCACCTAACTTCCCCAACTGCTCCCCGGGTGCTGTGGTCTGGGGCTGGTCCGGGCAAGTGTGTTCACTGCCCCCTAGTGTTCAATGGTGTGTGTGTGTGTGTGTGTGTGTGTGTGTGTGTGCTTTACTGCATGGATGGGTTAAATGTGGAGGTCACATTCCTCTGTGTGCAAGCACAGTAGGCAAATAGTTCACTTTCATCCTTTCATTATCTGAAGCAAACTATTTTAAGCCTTTGTTTAATACAGACATCTGGATTGTCAATGAAGTCTCAGTATAACTGTGTGTGTGTGTGTGTGTCCTAATCTGTTGGTATGTATGTTGAGACCCATTAGTAAAGAATGTTGTTACACATTTAAGAAACTTATCCATGTTCAGACTTGACGTGCACAGATGCAGGTTCTCATGTCACTAATCCCACTCAAGTCGGCACCTGTCTGTCACGAGAAGCTGACGGAAGCCGATCCAGAAACGCTTTAGAAACGACATGAGAAGTATCATTAGATTATTACAAGGGAAGGTTTGGTGCGCATCACAGTCAACAGTCTCTGTTGAAGAATCATCCGTTCATCACAGGCATGTCTGCCACCAGGTGTTCTGCATGCCTAGAAAGTCAATTAGCCTAGATTCAAGTCTGAAGCAGTGTTTTAATCCATCAGCCATGTGAAGTTTCAGAGCGGTAGAAGACTGGCTGCGTGAGCATGAATCTTGCAGCGTGCCTCAATTAATAACTCAGTGAGTTATGCTGGGGGAAAAGTCAGCACAGCTCACTAGCAGTATACAGTCACAGAGGGATGCCAGGGGGATGTGGAAAATAACACAGAGGAGGAACTGAGCGGTGGGGAGGGAGAACAACTCCTGCTGTTGTGTCATTGGGTTAGCAGTGCAGCTAATTTAGCAAGCTCAGTGGTGAACAGCATGCTGTAAGAGTACAGAGATAATTCAGTTTGGCCATGCTGGTGGTGCTCAGCTCAAAAAAACAAAAGAGGGAATATTCAAGTAGAGAGGATGAGGAAACCTGCCGCTTGTCCCAGTGCTGAGTGGCAACAGAATATGGGAAAAGGGATTAGTGTTGTGTAAAACCCTGAGTCCTAATTCTGATGAGCTACACCTGCTACAGATGAGGCTCCAGGAGATACCAGCAACCCTGAGTCCTGATCCCTCCTGCGTACACCGTGACCCCTCTTATCTTCTTACAGTCTCATCTGACCCACCATGGACGTGGACAGTCTTCAGTACACCATGAATTAGATCACAGACTTTAATTCTCTGGCTACCTGCACTTTTGTTTTTATTTATATTCACACATATGTGTCACCCAGATGAGGATGGGTTCCCTTATGAGTCTGGTTTCTCTCAAGGTTTCTTCCTTTTGTCATCTCAGGGA
>JAOVVF010000028.1:11540501-11559052 GCA_028565595.1 Duopalatinus emarginatus | reverse complement strand
AGGTAAGTGCAATCAGGTGTGTTTGAATAGAGAAACCTCCAAGCTGTGCTGGACACTGGCCCTCCAGGACTGGAGTTTGGCAGCCCTGGTATAGATCCCACTGATGAACTGTCATAATGATTAGCTTTATTAGTTACGACCAGCAGGTGTTTTGTGTTTAATGCTGAGCCCACAGCGCTTTGAGTGGCAGTCACTGAGTTAATTACAGATTTCCAGATTTCCTTTAAAATTGCAAGAAGATGCACAAGAACACAATAAGCTTCTCTTTCTGATCTGTAAGTGCTCTGCTTGTTCAAATCTGAAGAATGACATTACATGCAGTTCCCACATGTGTGTGTGTCTCCGTGGCTGGTAGTATCGAGCTAGCACAATGAAAATTGCTTGTTAAAAGACAAAAGCTTCTCTCTAGTCATTACTGCAACTTTTGGCTGTGTTTCTTTTCTATTATTTAGGAAATTATTTCCTAAATTATTTTTTTTATATTTTCCTGCCAGTTCAAACCTGAGAGATTTCACTGTCATTTGACGAGCAGCTCATCATGTTTTTGAGTATACTTTATTACCTATATACTATATAGTATACTATATTATAAGTTATGGTTAGGACACTGTAGTGTTCAGTGGTGGCTGGTAGTTGTAACATTACGGCAGGAATGAAGGTAAGCTTGGTGAATTATGGGTGTGTTAGTGAGTCCATGTGTAGGCATGTCAAACCAAGATATATTTAAAAGCAGCAGAACAACTAGTAAAATAACAACCTAACATTTGTACAAAATACAACAGCAGCACAGTTAGCAGTCACTGATAAAACCTCGCTAATGTTGTATTTGGTGACTGGGGTGAAGTTGGCCTTGTTGTGCTCTGAACCTGTCATGCAGTCATTTATTTATTAAATCACAGCAGGATTGAATGTTTAATCTGAAATTAAGTAACTCTAATGTGGTGTTGAACACACTGACCTTACCATTTGGTTTGGTAAACTGGATTTTTGGAACTGGTCTCTCTCCTGCTTGGACACTAAATTTCTCCCTGTAGTCCAGTGAATAAAACACAGAAACAGAAACAAACACTTCTCCACTAAACACGACAGTTTCTATCCTTACTGCATAAAAAAACGACTCAAGACTATAATTTTGCATATAAATGATTACTCCCTCCCCCATAACTCTCACCTGCGACGCTAGCTTGGCTTGCTGATTGGTTAACTGATGTAAGGTGACTGTCTCCAAAGCTCTGACTGGTAATCACCTTCACAGTCAGCTCCGTTAATCACTGATGCAGCGCCTCAGGTTAAAACCTGCCCAGAGAGTTTAGTCCTTCATTGCCTTAAAGCCCCATGTTGATGACAAGCATTTATAGTGGACATTAATGGGAGGCTTGGGGAAGTCAGCCCTGTGAATTTTGACTCAGAGACAATTTTAAAGAGGACGGTCCCTCGCTTTCATCTATGTATGAGGCACTACTGGTAGTGTTTTACTAACTATAGAACAAATATTTTAAAAAGCAAAACTTTCTTAGCATTCTGTATGCATTAGGGTTTGAAGGATACAGAACACATCTCTTTTCTGAAACAAGTTAAAGCACAACACCTTGGAGAACCACAGCTTGGACGATCCTGTGTGCAGAAACATAGTTATGTTTAGCAAAAGTATTTAAAAATTTCTGTTTTGTATTCACTTAGCTAAACACTGCATGTTGTATTGTGTCCTTGTTCATGTTTTGAATGAAACCCGACTCTGATGAATCCTACTTCCTCTTGGCTTGACTGACATTTTTGAGATGCCTTCCTGAAATATGAGACAAGGCTGATATTATAAAATGTTCTGTCATTTAGCATGTCAGAATGGTCATTTAACTAAATTTTACTCTCTTTTTTTTAGACTCGGCTTCTTGAATGTTGTTTTTCTCTCACTTCTGGCACTATGACATCTCTGTATTTTTCCCCCCACACACACACAGTTACAGACAGTCAGAGACACATACACACACAGACACAAAGATGTGGTTTTATAAATGAAAAAAAAAAAAGCAATATTACTTGAGAGAGACAGCCAGGACACTTTTGGTGCCCAGATTTTGTTGTGTTGGTTGCAGAGCGACTATGAGGTAAATGTCATAAGGAGAGCTTGTTAAAGTTTAACTCTGTGTAAATCATCACATAATTACCTAATAAATATCTAATATATCATAATAAATATCTAAAATAAAACTGTGTGTATAGTTTCTAGGATTTTAAAAATTTTAAAAATCTGTTATTAAGAAAGATTTGGATTACATTGAATAGTTATAGTCATAGAATAGATATAGTTATAGTTGTCTAAGATGTGTTAGACGTCTTAATATAAAGAAAATAAGAAAGACTCAGGTTTAACCTTCCTGAGTAAACCAAACACAAGTCCTTGAAGATTTCTCCCAGCTGAACTTAAAAATGATACAGGCTAAGATGGTGTGAAATTCCTGTCTTATCAGTTACACAGACTGGGTTACACAGATGGTCCATCCCATTCCCTTCAACCATAATGTAACATCCATGGACACCCAGTGGCTTCACAGACCCACTTCCCTCTAAGCTCATTTTACAGACCCATCATTTAATCAGCCTCCTTGTAGGTGTGGATTCAATGAAATCCTGACTGTGTAATATTTCATGAACTCATGTGCTTCACTGAAGGTTTATTTTTCTTTCTGTAATATTGTCATCTTTTCACTGATAAAAGCAGTACACCAGAAGCAGTACATTTATGCAACATTTCTTTTGGACATAAGATACCATAAAACTCAATATAGTTAGAAATAAAATACGATTTTGTTATCATATCATGTTAATATATCATCATATTATTTGTTTTTTTAACCTTCGTGCTGCAGCAGCATATCTATTAACATCTTAACAATTTTTTTTTCTCTGCAGCCAAATGATCCAGTTACGAACATTTGCCAGGCCGCTGATAAGCAGCTCTTCACATTAGTGGAATGGGCAAAGAGGATACCGCACTTTTCCGACCTGCCTTTAGATGACCAAGTCATTCTTTTACGAGCAGGTATATTAATATAATCACAAAAATCAGATGTGTTTTTTTTAAATGTCATGTTTACTTGTTTGTGTCTCAATATTGTTCACTGGCTACATAGACAGAATCATACAGTATGTAATTGTGTATGACATTCAGAACCCCTCACATTTATTACCTCCCTTTTAGAGCAAAACACTGAACAAAAGAGAAAATTAACTGAAAGGATTTTGCACAAGCTCACATTTTCATCCTGTACGCATCGATAATTTCTTTCTTCACCTGGGCCACCTGTGCTTTCCTGGACGGTGAGAGGTGAACTGGGCCAGACTGTTCAGACGTACCTCTGGTTCCTCCTCATGCTTCGTGGTAGCCACCTTTCTCCCTTAGTTTATGAGGTTGAGGTTGTCCTTCTACTTAAAGCTCAGTGTGGGTATTAAAAAAGTATCTCCTGGTATACATTGTCATAGGCGAGTACCTTGTCATACAGTCTGAACTGTCATTCTTGGGCCTCATGTAGATTATTCTGTTTTGGGTAGCTTTAGATGTGGAATTTTGTTCCCAGGTCCAGAATATATTGTATTTCACTTTTAAAGTCAGACAGACCCCATCACAGTTTTTTTAGCAAGGGGAGAAGTTGCATCTCCTCTGCCATTCCCACATAGCTGCCACACACTCCGAATAATCTGTGGAAGACAAATTTCCTCCCTCTTTGTGCATTTCATATGGGAAGAAATAGTATGAAGTATGAAGTATGAAGAATTTTGGTCATTATTTCATTTCTGGAATGCTGTTTTATAATGTCCTTTATTTTGGACATCTGAATAATACGATTATGTACAAAAGGCAATCTCATAATTCAGATAAACAAAATGACTATCATAACTATCTGTTGGAATGATATTAGAAATATAATACAAATAAGTAGTCTGATGAAAATGTGCATGTAAATAAATTAAAACAGAAAAAAAGTCTGTTATTGTGATTACTGTTGAGGGAGCAAATATTTGTTCTGATGCCGCATGTGTTCCACAGGCCTGAGGTTGCCTGAGGACACCTAAGATCGTTGCATGCTATGTGTGCAGACTAATCCCTGACCTTGCTGGAGCGATTTTAGACTTGATCCATGTTTGACACTTTTAAAACAAACAAAGCGGTTCCCAGTTTTTGTTTATTTCCCTGACAAAAAACATGTGGTTAGCTAAAATGTCCATCAGTTAGTTCATATTTCTTTTCCTTTTCCCATATTTCTGTTCTGTTCTGTCTCCACTGAAGGCTGTCTGTCTCTCTCTGTCTCTCACAGGGTGGAACGAGCTCCTCATCGCTTCTTTCTCACATCGCTCCATAAGTGTAAAAGATGGCATATTGTTAGCAACAGGCCTCCACGTCCACAGAAACAGTGCACATAGCGCTGGAGTAGGTGCCATTTTTGATAGGTAAGTGTCTGCTGCCTTCACACGACTTTGCACTGAGGTGTGTGTGTCAGTTCAGTGCAGGGAAAGTGTAAAGGTTTTAAAGCTCTTGGGGATTACTGAAGTAAGACTGTGTTGAGAAATAATCTTTCTAGATAATCAACACACACTTCAGTGCATCTCATTATCTCCTATATGCACTGGTGCAGACCAGTTCTCACACACACACACACACACACACACACACACAGAAACCGCAGTGTAATGCAACCCAGCGGAATGTAGTACTATGGGCAGGTCCCTACATCAAATCATAAACAACCATGTTATCAAGGTTAAGACAGATGTGTTTGATTATGAGGTAGATAAGTCGGTGGTGCATGATTGCAGAGAAGCTCTTCTAAAGAACTGCCAGGATCATTTCCTCCTTTATAACTCTTACATGTGTTTTTTATTTCTTGTGCACCAGCATGAACCCATTTCAGAGAGTCAAATGATTTGGTATCACTATATGCTAAAGTTCGGTTACCTTATATGAGTATGCACATAAGTAGAATGAAAGTGAAAGTGAAGTGAACCTACTGTACTTGCACACAGAGGACCTCCACAATTAACCTATACATGCAGTAAAACACACACACACACACACACACACACCAGTGAACCCACTTGCCTGGAGCGGAGGGCAGTCGTGGCCTGAGGTTAGGTCTTGTTACTGGAAGGTTGCCAGTTTAATCCCATGTACTGACATGACAGGACTCAAGTGCCTTCGACTAATCCTTCAGCTGCTCTCTGGACATTTGACTGATGGATAAAACTGTTCATGGCAACGGCAGTCCTTAATTTTCCTGTTTCCAGTTTGTATCAGTTGCAGTCTAAAGCCAAATCCATGGTTTTTAAGGATGTCTTTAGGCTTTAGGTCATTTGATCAGCTTTTAAAAGCTCAAACCTTAACTCCAATAGGAAAACTGGTTAGACATACAAACCTACACAGACTAAAGCAGCATGCACTCCACGTATTTAAATGTTCCTCACCGAATGTGACTTCCAATAACAGAGTATTTTATTAGAGTATTTGAACTCAAAAGACGCCACATTGTGTACATTGTGAAAACACGTTAACATTGCCTGTCCTCTGCTGCACACACAGCCTCCTGTTCTGAGATATCTGAGATACCAGACCTTGATGATCAATAGATTTATGACTGCCATAGATCACGGACTGTGAGATTTTGTGTATGACTCCTCTAAGGACGTTACTCTGTGTCTCTCTAGATTGATAACACTTTTACATTAGGCCACATTGAAGCGTCATGTAGATATGAGATCATGCTTCACTTACCATATGAAAACTATCAGTGCCCTTGTTAATTAAATGTCCCGTCAGTTTAGAAAAGAAAAAAGGAAAAAAAAAGCCATTGCATGTGCCTTAATGGTTTTGATACAGATCCAGAGCGATGAGTCATTTTAATGTTATTCACCGTGAGCTAATGTTCTCAGTATTTGTGAAAGCAAATTCATCAGTGTAACTGGAAAGGTTATTCCTGTAAAGTTAGACGGAGTTTGCTTTTTCGTAACAGAGTGCTGACAGAGCTGGTGTCTAAGATGCGAGACATGCAGATGGACAAGTCTGAGCTTGGATGTCTGCGAGCTATTGTTCTCTTCAATCCAGGTACAGAAACACACGATCACGTGCTGTTAGAATGACGTCATGCAGTGTGAGGCCTAGTGTACATTATGTATCTGATCTGTGAATCTGAGTCCTGACAAATGCTCTTAAATCTACCTGTCCCTCACATGTAGACTCTAAGGGCTTGTCTAACCCAACCGAGGTGGAGGCACTTAGAGAGCGAGTATATGCTTCACTGGAGGCCTACTGTAAACAAAAATACCCTGATCAGCCTGGGAGGTAAATAAACACAAACCTGTTTCTATGATATACAGAATGAAATTATTTCAGATTTATTTTTTGTCTACTTAATGGTGGTTATTCATTAGACATTAGAAATGATGTCGATGTAAGTATTAAGCCTCGCAGCTGTTAGTGTTTTAGAGGTTTTAGTTTCCAGAAGCAAAAGTTCATAAATAAAGCAATGAGGGGAATTAACCTTTGCTAAGTGTGCATAGAAATCACAGCAATTACCGCATAGAGAACAGGAGCTAATGCTAAACACTGCATTTGTAAAAGCACCCTTAAGAACTACAGTAACAAGCAGGTTTTTGTCCCTGTAAACTGTGTGTATATCAGAACATCTGTGTGTATCATAACATCTGTTTTCTTACTTGCATTTTGAGCAGATTTGCTAAACTGCTACTCCGACTGCCTGCTCTGCGCTCCATCGGGCTGAAGTGTCTGGAGCACCTCTTTTTCTTCAAACTCATCGGAGACACACCCATTGACACTTTCCTAATGGAAATGCTAGAGGCGCCACACCAAATGACATAAAGGAGCAGTGCCTTAACTTGCCCATGACACTGTCCCTGGAAATGACAGTGAAGAACACCGCAGTCTCATGCGCACCTTCAGGAGGCAATGACGAGATGCATCTCAATCACACCTGCTTTACCTGGTTAATGTAGTATCGAGCAATCCAGGGGACAAAACAGATTATCTTTGGTGCTTCATTTTTGGAATTTGCAAATCCATGTAATTACGCAAAGACCTTTCATTATGGAGTAATACATAAGGAGTATGGATTAATAACAGGTATGCTTGGGAGGAAATCTGGCTGCACAGATTCGAGCAGATCTTGTGGTCGAAATGATTTCTTGAATATTCTGCCTCACAGTGACCTACCTCTGCAGTCCACTCTGTTCACACAGTCTCTGCTCGAACAGTTTCTTATCCGTACTGATTCACGTGAAGTGAGCATATGGATCTGATGATGCAAAATTCAGCAATACCTCATACACACCCTTCAGTACTACAGGACTCGTTTTTCGGACACCTCATCACTGCCTTTGTTATGGACTCTACTTTATGTACTTTAACATTCAGCATTAATTTTGCAATGTTTTGCAGTGTTTTATAATATTTTGAAATTTACTGATGTGAGAAAGTTGTATACAAGAGAAATGGTTGTATTTGCAGCACTTAACTGATTTTTTTTATGCAAACAGTGTTGATATTAGCGAGACTGCCAGCAGTCGGCCTCCGTAAAGAGCAGTGTTGTTCGGCTGTAGCAGAGGTGTATGAATGACAGAATGGTCTAAAACCAGGTCTGCTCTTTGGCAGACTCGAGTTTAATGATAGAAAAATAGCAATGATTTTGTGTTGTTTGTGTTAAATGTTAGATGTTTAATTATCAATTGTTTTGCCTTTATAATTCATCTCATTAATGTATCACATATTTCCAAAGATTTTCTTTTAAATGTCATGTGGTGATTCCCAGCAAAGCAGTATTTGTGCTACGAAAATATGCAATTAGGCTACGTTCACATTAAAGGCTAAAGTGGCACAAATCCTTTTTTTTTTTTTTTTTTTTTTTTTTTGGAGATAGTTTCCTCAATTCAGCTTCAAGATACTAATATGTGGTACTAGATACAAAGCCATGTAATCGTATGAGAATATATAAGGTGAGACATAATAATGCAATGCTGGTAGTCTGTTAGCAGTGTTAACTAGGAGAAAGAACTAGAGAAATGACAGTAATAGCTAAAACACCGTCAAAGGCTTTGCACCTGGACATTTGTCTTTCCATTTAGTCAAATAACTGCCGCCAAACTGTCAGTCTGACCCCATAGCAAATATCTGGAATGGCAGATTGTGCTACAGTTTCATTGGTGCAGTCTCTCCTATGTTTATTGTTGTTGTTGTTCATGACACATGCGTCATGTACGTGACATTATTGATTATCAGAATATGCTCATGTACGTCATTTCAGGGCAGAGGTCTGAGGTCACAAGCCTGAATGTGACCTGCCAAGGCAGAAAGAGGGGTTAGTTTGCCACCTGGTGTGTACAGGTGATACTACAGGTTTTACAATTTGACATTTACAATCAACTATAAAAAATTGAATTAAATGAGACTTGTAATGTGAACATAGCCTCTGTTTAGAAAATCCAGATGATGGTCTGGCCTCAGGGATGTGAAAGTTTAGAAAGAGCTTACTCTGCCACCTGGTGTCTCACAAATCATACTACAGTTCAATAATATGCTGAAACTGGAATCTGAAGAATTCTTCATAGTTTAGACCTGGCAAACATTGCAAAATTACCAGACCTCAGGCTTTTTAAAAACAGTTTTTATCTCGTAGTATTAATCACACTCATATTGTGCAATTAGTTTCTGTATTGCAAAACAGACAGATTGTTGTGATGTGTGCTAAAAGGAACCTCTTGCAGACTGAGCCAGGGTGAACTAAACAGTGTTCTTATATAGGAATTTTATATAGGAGATGATGATAATGATGATGATGATGATGATGATTAGTAGTACTAGTACAGATTTTCATCATAAGACTGTGCAGAACCTTAGTGCAAAAAAAATCTCACTGATCACTCTTTCAGTAGTCACATATTTAACTCAGTGAAAGCAAAAGCTACCACTCAGGCACATACATGGTTTACATGCAGTCTCTCCACATAATCTCGAAACAAATCTCAAAACACTAACAGTAATGAAATATTTTACATAATATCACACGTCTTCATCCTTTAGTCTTGCCTAACACCCTCTTAACTGTAGCCTA
Organism: Duopalatinus emarginatus; assembly: GCA_028565595.1. Lineage (NCBI taxonomy): Eukaryota > Metazoa > Chordata > Actinopteri > Siluriformes > Pimelodidae > Duopalatinus > Duopalatinus emarginatus. The sequence goes on along the minus strand of JAOVVF010000028.1, from coordinate 11,549,939 downwards.
AAAACACCAACACTCTGGGCTTAAAACACCAGCATGAAGTCATAGGAAGAACAAATCTCTTATTTTCATTGGTGCAGACATCCAAAGCCAAACATTAAAAGGTCCTAACCTAGAATAATCCTGGGTGTTGGGCCTCATGGAAGGCAAACAGGGTTTAGTAGACAAACAGAGACAGCTGATACACTTTCCCCATGATAAACAAGGTTTTGGCAAAACATGAAAAGAGTTTGGTTTTAAGAGAAATGTCTATTTTTGTACAATTGTAATTTTATCCTTGTGTTCCAGGTATTTACATAATTCTACTGAATGTTGCATACATTAATTGTATACGTGTTGATTTGTTAAATAGAAGATGGTTTTCCCTCTGAACAGGTTTCTGTTGAAACATTTTCCCCAGTTCTTTTACTATTGATGTTGTTGCCGTTTTACCATCATTAGGCTTCACCTGGAAAATGAAAAACCTGATTTTTATATACTAGTACAATGAGAATTGGTTAATTGTGTGTTGTCCAGTGTTTATTGTTCAGGACAATTAAATGCTCAGTTTTAAAAGTTACTTTCCATAGTGCATGACAAAACCATTACCCAGTTACAAACTTCTATAAAAAAACAACTAAAAATAAAAAAATTGTATATTTTCCACCTTGAAAATAGACTTATGTTTGCGGTATTATTTGCAGATATTATAGATGGGGCAATCAGCAAGAATATTTAAACAGCAGTGTACAATACAGACACTGGCAATTGTTTCAAAACAAAAATGAATTCCTGAATGAAAATAAAATAAAAAAAGATATTGTTCGTTTTCCTATTAAGTCCTGTTTGATGAGCATCTAAGTCGTAAAAGCATTAAAAGTTAGAAAAGACCTACAACACATATCACATGTAAAATAAATGATTAAAATGATCAGGGCTGACAAGGAGATCCTGCTTGTACTTACACATTCATGCATTTTGGTATTTGTAGTGCTTCGTACATGAGGTAGCTAGGGAATGAACTGGTAACATCTGACTTCTTAGAGGGTGAGTGGTAGGGGTCATCCCCGAGGTAATAATTCTGGCCTTAAACAGAGTCATAGTGTGACCTCAGATTATTATTACTGATTATTATTATTAAGACACCGGATGTCACGGGCACTACACGGAGCTCAGGGTGTGTGTGTGTGTGTGTGTGTGTGTGTGTGTGTGTGTGTGTGTGTGTGTAAAAATTCTCACAGGCATGCGATTTAGACTGCATGTGTTGGGAAGCCTTTAATGAACTGAAAGCAACTGATATATGAAATAAACAGAACACAAAACAAAAGTTGGCGTGGAAGGCAAAATGTGAGAAAATACTGGAAAACAGGAACAAGAGGCAGGAAGCAGGAAACCGGAGTCATCTGTCTTAGCATCCAAAACCATAATAACGTATAAGTACATATTACGTTACAATTCTCCCCCATTAGGTGCCAGAGTTCATGGATCATATAGTCTATCAGGCAATCCTCAGAAATGCGTCTCAGGTGTGTGCCGGGAGTCACGTAACCCCTTGTGGCTGCTGGGTGCTGTCCTGACATAGCCCCCCTCTAAGGTTCAGGAGCAGAGACGGGTTCTGGAGCAGACTTGGATTTGTTATCCTCAGATTCAGGAGCAGGTTCATCAGCAGACTTGGAGGTGTCCTCCTCAAGTTTAGGAGCAGAGTCAGGGGCGTCCTCCTCAGACTCAAAAACAGACTCAGGAACAGACCTGGAGGCTTCCTCTTCAGGTTCAGGAGCTGATTCAGGAGCAGACTTGGGTGCAGGGTGAAATACTGGCTTCAGCAGGACTGTGGAGGTTGCTCCCTTGGCCTGTGATGCAACAGCCCATCTGCTGAACTTATTGTCTGAACAGGCTGCTGACATTTATTCTGAAAGATCACGGAGCTCCTGCAAGCCTTCTTCCGGGTCTGTCCCAACTCCAGTCTGTGGATCCAGCACTCTTCTGGGATAGGGGAAACACCTCCCACATCCAGCAGGCCAGCTCCTTTGTGCTTCACAGCTTGGCATGCTCAGTCGATAGCACAAAGCACATTTTGTTCACTTCCGGGGTCATAGGGTCCTCTGCATACTCAAAATAAAATGAGCACTGCTGAAGTGGCTCACCCGGCTCGTACTCCAGTCGGTCATATGGTGGCAGGATGGGCCAATACATCCTGAGCGCTGGGTGGACAGAGATCTGCTCTTCCTGTGCATTCCCACTAGTCCATGGCAGCGGCTCAAATTGTCATGTCACAGGTATGGTAAGTGTATAATAATAAACTCACAAATCAGGGGAAAGGACATAATCACAGGGAATGCTTTAATTCACATACAAACTACAAGCAAACATAAACCAAAACACAAACTGAAACCAAAACCGGACATAATCATCTAAACATAAACAGAAACATGATCAGAGCAAAGGTAGTCCAGACAAACAGGGTCATAAACGGGGCAAACTGAGTTCAGCATTCCTATTTGAGCCACAAGTTCATGTGGCAGCGCCGGGCTTTTATAGCCTGTATAATCAGTGTGCATGTGTGGCCCTGGTGTGCTCCTGCAGTCACTTGTTGCACAGTCTGGAAGCCCATACGTGACACCTGCCATTCAGTTTTCTCTCCATATGAGAAAGACATCCAGCTGGCTTCAAGAGAAAAACTTTCCATATAACATTATTCTTTCATTTTGTCTTTTGATGATACCCGTCGCTCCAAAATGTCCCATAAATGTTCAGTTAGGTTGAGCTCTGGTCACTGTGAAGGCTATGGTACAAGTGAACCCAAAACATCAGACAGCAAAAATTAAAGATTATAGACAGTGAATGTGAACTATTTGCTTACTTTGTTTGCACACAGAGGAATGTGACATACGAATTAATTTAACCCATCCGTGCAGTGAAACACACACACACTAGTGAACACTAGGGGGCAGTGAACACGCCCAGAGAGTGGGGGCCAACCTCAAAGCACAGCACCTGGGGAGCAGTTGGGGAAGTAAAGTGACTTGCTCAAGGGCACCTCAGTCGTGTCTTGCCCTGTGTGGGGATCTAAACCGGGACCTTCCGATCACCTGACCACTAGGCCACGGCTAGTACAGACAAATACCATATGCACACACACACTATAATCTGTACCTTATACACATTCATACGTCTAAAATAGAAAAACGTAGGTGAGATTCTCTCGCAAAAATTAGTCCTGTGCCTTAGCATTTGCTTTTTCACAGTTTAACAGTGTTGTCATTCTCCAGTGCTGCTGATGTGATGTTGTTCTCTGCAGGATGACAAGCAGGTGCAATCATCACATCTAGAAACAAATCATACACAAATCATAAACAAAGCAATTTACACAGCATGAGTGACAGTTTTCCACCATGCGGAATATGAATGCTGTGTTGTCAGGTATACAAACAATGTTATTTGTTATGTGTCCTATACTATAACATCCATTATATATTGTAGTGCACCATGTGTAGTGCACCATGTGGTCTTCAGAGATGTTTTTTTTTTTTCAACAACAAAAAAAAACCCTAGACAGAATGTATAAAAGCTGCCTACATACTTCCACCAAAGACAGAAATTGTTGACTTTACTTATTTATTTATTTATTTTTTCAGTTCTGGGTCTCTCAGCTTTCCCATGTGCTCAGCTATCCCGTGTCAGGATGGATGTTTGAGTCGTGTCTCTCCTAGGTCGAAGCTGTTTATTTGGGAAGACTATGTGCCAAAAATATGTTGACTACTTACTTGTTGCTGGTGTGGATTATGCAAAAGGATCATTTTTGTAACATAGTAATAGATATTCTAGTATTTTACAAACAAAGCATAATCTTATATGTTCCTGCAATAGCGTTTTCACATCTCGTTTACATGTGATGTATATTTATATACCATAAATAATAAAACAGTAAGTGCACATGCTCAGCACATACCTTATAAAGCAGACAACAGTAGTCTTTGGGCACAAATGCTACTGCATAGGACACATACTGGTGGGCAAGATTTCACAGTGAATAACTTTTGAGGAATGAAGGGATTTGGGGATGAATGGGGAATCTGTTTACATAGTCTGCTACTAATTGTGAATTGTCTGTTAGATGTTTAGGATGATTATCAGCATTATGAGCAGCAAACAAGAACACAGGCAGGATTGTGTGGTCCAGTCTTTATATCTTCTCTATCCCATCAGAATTATACCATCAGTCTTAGTCTCTGTGTTGTAGAATCTAAGGAATTTTAATTGTATAAATATTTTTGTTACAATTTCATAAGACAAATGAGACATAAGACATTTCAGGTATATTACAACAATATCTAAACCACATAGTGGACTAGCAGGTATCAATAAGCACAGGGAAGGCAATCACACTCTCACTCCCAGTATTCCAGCCAATATATATTTCCTGCTGGGTGAAAACCTGACAAATGAGACTGAGGTGAGTTATCATCTTCTGGAGAAGCAATAAAGGGGAGCGTTAATCCCATCACCATACTTTCCTCACTGACAGAACAAGATTAAGGTCATTTCAAGGTATGAACATGACGCTGAAATTGTCATTTCATGAAACATAAATTCATGATGAGCTGGATGAAAGTAAATACAGTAGAATCAGTGAGTGATTGCATCTGGACATAATTATTCTAGTCTTGATATAGCCCATGCGTTTTGCTCCATGTGTCTGTGTGTTACTTGTTTTTCCAGTGATCCTGTTAACCCTTGTCCTAATCTCATTGTGGTCTTTTTCTCTTTCTGTTTCCCAAGTCATCTCCCCAGGACAAAGGCCTTGCTGACATCACTGGATCAGGAGTCAAAACACTGGGGGTTGGTTCAAGTGCACACCCATCTTTGACCACATCAGTCCATTAGACTGATCAGGATGACGGTGCTGGTTTATCTTAGTCATTGTGGACTATGCTACCTTGTGAGGTCTTGTGAGGCTACTGTGCCTTTACAGACATTCTTTGCAAAGAGTATGGAGGAAGCATTAATTTGTATTATCTCCCAGGGCTGGAGATCCTGACCAATCAAGGCACTTCATTTATGTCAAGTAAACTATGCAAACTGGATGAATTGTTGAAAATCAAGACGGGCTAGTGGAATGCTTCAATAAGCATGATTTGTAAGTTTGTGCATGAAGACAGTCATAATTGGGATAAATGGTTGAAGCCCCTGCTGTTTGCTGTTTTGGAGGTACCCCAGGCCTCCACCAAGTTTTCCCCAATTTGAAGTTTTATATGGCCACAAGCCCCAGGGGGTATTAGGTGTGGGTAAAAGAAAGCTGGGAGGATGGTCCCACCCCCAGTAAAAATGAGGTATAGTATATCCTGAACCTGAGACTGAGTACTGCACATGCTGGGTCACTTATCTAGGGAGAATTGGCTCTAGGCCCAGGAACAACAGCAACAGCTATATAGTAAACATCTACAAATCAGGGAATTTTCACCAGGAGATGACTTCCTAGTATTGCTTCCCACTTCCACATTTAAATGACTCATCCAGTGGCAAGGAATCTTCAAGGTCATACGATGAATTGCAGACATGGCCTGTGAAATAGTGCATTCAGACAACATGAATTATAACAAATTTACAACCTCAATCTTGTCCCTGTTGCTCTGATGACAGCATTGGCAAACAAAGATGAGTTGGGAACAGAATGTCCAAAAAGATCTTACTCCACTTTGTCACTTGGTCTTATTCCATTCTTCACCTGTCCAGTTTCTGTGACTCTGTGACCATGATAGCCTCAGATTGTCCTGCTTGGCTGACTTGAGTGGTACCTGATTGTGTATAGATTTGACATGTTCAGATGCTCTACAGCAGATAGTTATGAAATTTGCAGTATTTTATCAGCTGACATATTTTTCTAGAATGTAGAAATTGACTACAGCCTACAGCCAGTGCTGAATAATACACACTGTCACATGCTATTAAATAAAAAATAATCCTTACCATAAATTGGTATCACACCTTCCTGAACACATTTCCCTAGTAAATAATGAAAACAGTACAAATAATTTGCAGTTTTGGTCCAGTAACGTGAAACACTTTTAAAACCATGGTAGACATGGCACGGTAAAAATATAAAAGAACGTAGAGTCATTAAAAAAAGGTATTAAGATATGCACAAATTATCTGTGGGATATTTTGATGTTTGGACAATAAAACATGTTTATTTATTTATTTATTTGCATAACAATCTGCAGTCTTAAACTTTAACAGAAAGTCATGCATTGATGCATGACATTCCTCTCACCTTTGTAGACATCAAGTATTTTTCAGGATTTTGTTGACCCAGCATGTACGACAATGTATGTCTATGTGTCAGACTATTTGCACAACACCATGTGACTGTGGTCAGAGCTACAGGTGAACTTGCCCTCCAAAGCTTGCAGTGGACTAAGTTAAACTACATACAGTAGTATTATTAACTTTTTTTCTTCACCAGGCTATGTCTATATATCCACAGGCTTGCACTATTGTACAAAACACTTAGCCAGGGTGGTGTCTCTTGGCATACCAGGCATGGTGTGTGAGAAGACACACCATATGAAGTATGTTCATAACTTCCACATTTCTCATCTTTACTCATAGCGGAAATACTGTACTAAGCAAATAGAGGAAAATGAGCACATAGAGTTGGAGCCGAGTTGGGCGCAAGCAGTGTTGAAGCCAAGCTGAGGTGTTTCTTAGTTCATGCTTTAGTTTAATAAGCAATATAACAGTCACAGTAGTTTAATGTACACCAAGTAGCAACTCTGTTTGGCTATGTAAGAAACCCTCAATGCAGAGTCAGAGACTTACAGACTCCACTGTTAAAGTACACAGTATTGTATTTCATTCCCCATTGTTCATTGCTCAGAGGCAGTAGTCAGATGGTTTATGTGCAGAATGTGCAGTAATGCTGGTACAGCATACGTGGCTCTAGACCCCAGGTACAGAAACAGGACAGGAACAATCCTGGTGCCCTAGCTCAGGAGGGTGCCAGCCAGTGGTGGGCAGGAATTCAATAATGTCCTCAATGTGAATAGATGGCTTAATGATTTTGCCCAGCTGAAAGTTTTGATGCTGAAACATTGGCACATCCAAATGAAGCATCAAGCCTATTTCTCCCCATGTTTCCTTATATGAAGTGGACAGGGATGATATGTCTGTGGCTGCATCTGAAAGGTTCTTGTGAAACTTCTAAGAACTGATTTGCTTTACCACAGGCTAAAGAGTCACCAAAGAGCCATAACTGTTGATATCTGTATTTGTCTTCACTTTCCTAGTAACACGAGTGCCAAGCACAGCAATAACAAGCACAACAGCAACAATGTGTGGAACAACATCGACTTGTTAATTGGACCGCTGCAGCTTTGATTTCATGTCTATTCTTCTTCTATTTTATATTTAGGTTAGGCAGACTACACTCTACACCAGTTTTATGTTTTTTAATGGCAGTCACAAAGTTTTAGTTGGTGTTAATGGTCACAATTATTCCTGTCTCTGTCTCACAATTATTCCTGTAAAGGATTCTTGTCCAGTGTTGGTGCCACTCTGGAACCAGTTTCAATGGCCAAAAGCTGGATTACACAAGGATAGGCACTGGCTCTGAACCACCCATGGAAAGGAACCGATTGAGTGAGTGCAGTGAAAATATCCTCCCTATCAGTCTGAGTGATGCCCTGACATACAATAGGTTATTCAGGTGTTGAAACACCACCCCTGGGGTAAAATGTATGTGACCCTCCATGTTTTATGAATGGTTCCCTGTCACTTGACTGAAATGAACCTAAATTAAACATCTTTATCTGTTTGCAAATGAGATGCAGGCCATTAACTATTATTTTTAGTTATTTATTTTTTGGGTCATATGATTACCGCATGACCTTTTAATAAAGTTAACATTTGTGCTCATGTGCCAATGGTGATTCGTCCATAGCAGCAGGTAATAGCCCCAGAGAAGAGCTGTTCATCAGCTGTTTAACAAATGTAAGTCTTCAGAAAGTCATCATTCAAAATCTATTTATCTCTTTTAACAGATATAAGCCAACATTCTATTGAATTCTATTTAACATTGCATTCCACTGAAGGCAGTTTGCTTGTGTTTCGGTTGCTGATCACGAGACAATAAGCTTGCTCCCCTACTAAAAAGTAAATTTTGCCAAAGATTTTGTCAATTATTTTTGGAAGGTGACAATTTAGCTCTGATTATGCCACATTTACTAAGCCACTTATCCTACTACTGGATCTTGGAGTGCTGAAGCCTATCCCAGCAGACACCGGACATAAGACAGAAAAACAATTAGGATATGTCACCTGTCAGGGCAGGGCAGAATAGACACAGACAGACACACACTCACACCTAGGCAATTCTGTCCAAAACTCCAATTTGCCCTACTGTATGTCCTTGGGGGGAACCTGTAGGCTTGTGGTTGAGGAACCAGCCTTGGCACCAGAAGATACTAGGTTCGAAGGACTCAAACCATAAGGGGCTGCCCAACACTCATGTTTGCTCACTACACACTAGTGTTTACTAGTGTGTGTTACACTGCACATATAGGTTTAAATGTGGTCCAGTTTACTGCACAGTGGTCAGAAGAGTAACTCACTTTCACACTTTGGACTAGTGGGAGTAAGCAGAAAGACTTCCCCCAAGGGAGCAGTTGGGGACCTTCCAGACACCAGTTCACCAGTTCCCTGACCACAAGGCCACAGCTGCTGCTATGTAAACGTATCCTAAAATTAGCCTACTCAGTGTTACAATTCAAATATATTAAATTTACTAATAAAAGAAGCGTTCATGGTGTTGACTGGTGGAGTAATGGCCACAGGGTGCTGCAAGTGAGCTGTTATGGAGATATTGAAAAGCTGTCCCTGGTAGTTATCGGGTCTCCATTGAATAGGGTTATTTATGTAGCTAAAAGTGGTTTCCCCCCCGAACTAGACTATATATAGTAAAAAAATGTCAGAATTTGACCATGTGAAGAGATTTCCCAGGGAAGCACAAATATATAAAAGTGTAATGTGTGTGTGAGAATGAAGAGATGGCTTTAGCTCTGGGGGGTGATTTACAGCGTTCTGTAGCTCGGTACTTGGTGCTGATGATGAATGTGTTTTATTTGTTTCAATGGCTGGTTTCTTCTCTTTTGTTGCCATGGTTACAGTTCATTAAACAGGTTGCAGGAAAGAAATGCAAGTCATACAGCCAATGTTAAAGAAGAAGACACAGAAATCCATCTGTTTATGTGTGTTTAATATCACAGAGGAGCTCTTCTGGGACAATACACAGTTATAAAACAATATTATATTCTGTGGTTTACTAGAAACCTATAAAAACAGCTGAGGTGTTTTACTACAGTCTAATAACAGTCTTTATTCTCAACTAGTGTGTGTGTGTGTGTGTGTGTGTGTTATATGGGCGTGAGCATGTATAGCAGCTCAGTCTCAACATGCTCACATAAT
>JAOVVF010000028.1:11476217-11502048 GCA_028565595.1 Duopalatinus emarginatus | reverse complement strand
AATGGTGCAGCGGTAAAAGTTTGTCAGTATGTGGGGGGGCAAATGGTCCTTCTTCAGTCTCCTCAAGAAGTAAAGACACTGCTGTGCCTTCTTGACCAGATGATAAATACAAATACTGCTTGGCCAGATGATAAATACAAATATATTGCCTTTCACATATACTTGGCCTCTGGAACACCCCTCTTTATTTTCTCGTAATGTCTGTCAGCATAGGGGGCTCCACTATTTTCTCACTGCTTTTCCATGTCCATGTGAGTATACTGGAATGAAAAAATCTATGGGTGATAGAGGAATTCTGATGAATATAAATTCAGGATCTAAACATACATAAGCAATATATATGGATGGGACAAAATCTTTGTTAACCAGTTCTATAGTTCAATATCAAACTCTCAATCTCAGTGACAGGCCCCTGTTATCTCCAAGACCTTATGAAATGTTGCAGCACAGCAATTATGTTCATATTTGCATAGGAATAACATATTCACAGCAGGCCCACTGCTTTTTACTATGCATATGGTATGTGTGGGTTCAGTTGTTTGTAATCATGGTAGTAGCTTCCATAGCTTATATGTTTCAGCAAAGCCAGATGAGGGATACCAGCGTAATAAGGTTGAGGAATGTGTAAAGAACATTAGACACATAATGCTGCCTGCTACTTAACTCTAACCAGACAGAAGTACTTCTACTAAGGACCACAGGAAGCTAGGAAGCTTTCTGATTACATAGTAACTCTAGACGGCCTTTCAGTTGCATCACATGCAGCAGTAAAAGATCTTGCTGTAATTATTGACTTAAAAATAGTCCTCGGATATAGTGCAATAAATGTAATGATGCAGAAACACACTAGTGCATGCATTTGTTACCTCTATGCTAGATTATTATCTGGATGTTCCACATCATCCCTATCTTATCTGCACTGCTTCCCACTTAAATTTCACATTAGTGCTGAATGATCTCATGCTGCAGTACCTGAACAAACTATTGATCTTTTATGATCCTTCATGCTTTTGATCAAAATTTGCAGAACCTTTGTCAGTATGTTTGTTAATATTTTTTTATTCTTTAGTGAAGGCACACTTGCTCACTTCCTGATGTTTTATTGGTATCGAGTGTCCTGGTAAACTGGAATATTTGGATACAGTGCCTGGCCACACTCACCTCACTTTCACTGATGCCCCACTTCTGCTTGCAGCATTGTTCACATGAATATCTGTATTGCTGCAGAGGATGGTGGCATATGACTAGCCTAGCAATCAAAATGGATTTATTGTGGACGTTTCCTTAGACAGCCAAAAGTCAGACCAACTGCTAAAAGTTTACACTAAAGTCTTTCCATTAAACCATTAAAAATTATATTAAAATTATAATAGAGACGTCAAGGTAAAACTTCACTGATGCTCAGTATCAAGTTTCTTTCAGCACACTTAGTACTGTTTGAGTCTATAGTATATAGCTATAGAAGAATATACACATATACAATATACACAGAAAGTCAGAATATTAACACCACAAAAAACGAGAAGTGAAGTCAATAACATTAATTAATATCGTATTACACTGGCACGTGCAATAAGGCACCAAGTGAAGAGTCAAATGTTTACTTAAAGTTGAAGTGTTGTAAGCAGGAAAAGTGGGCCAGCATAAATATCTGACTGACTCTAACAAGGGCCAAATTGTGATGTGTAGGTCATCTTCAAAACAGCAGGTCTTCTGGGGTGTTGCTGGTGTACACTAGGTAATACCTACCAAAAGTGGTCCAAGGACAACCAGTGCATGTTCATGGGCACCCAAGGCTCACTGGTGTCCTTGGGCAGGGTGTGTGTGTATGTGTGTGTGCGCATGCGTTTCTATAGGAGGGATCTGTTGTTAATGTCTTGGTGCCAGATTCCATAGCACTCCTTTAGAGGTCTTATGAAACCCCTTGCCTCAGCGAGACAGACAGAGCTGTTTTGGCATCTGTTTTGAAAGGTGGTGTGAATACTTTGGCTAATCAGTGTCAGTCAGTCAGTCAGTCAGTCAGTCCTGGTTTGTTCAGAGCCCACCCAAAATCATTGGGCACAAGGCAGGAATACCAAACAACCAATCCATCTATGGATTACCTAGACTCACACTCACATCAAGGGGCAATTTAGCACTACCTACTATGTGTTTTTCGGGACAGACAGAGACAGAGATCAGAACGGAGTTAGGGTCAAACCCACAACCTCAGAACACACTATCTGTGTTGCCACCATCCTGATCAGGGTATAATCACAATTTCTGGTGAAACCCAAATGAGAATGGGTTTCTTTTTGAGTCTGGTTCCTCTCAAAGTTTCTTCCTCTTGGCATCCCAGAGTGGTGCCATCTTATTACATTTACATTTACGGCATTTGGCAGACGCTCTTATCCAGAGCGACTTACAAGTTTACTGGTATTACAGGTAGGCCAACGTAGTGTTAGGAGTCTTGCCCAAGGACCCTTATTGGTGTAGCACAGGCTGCCCAGACCAGGAATTGAATCCAGGTCTTTCACATGGGAGCCCAGTGATGTTACCACTGTACCACACCAACCATTAGGGATACATTTAAAGCAAAATTAAACTACTTGCCTACTTTAAATTGAAATGTACATTATACATCCATTTCTGTGAAGCTGCTTTGTGACAGTGTCCACTGTTTAAAGTGCCATACAAATAAAATTGAATTGAACTGAATTGAAATTAAGTAAAAGATGGTTAATGGTTGATGGTCCATGGTTAATATTTCAATTTAGTTATAAATGGTTAAACAATGATGTTCAAACTCCTGTTTTAAAGCTTAAGGATATGAAAGTCAGTGATATTTATGCTGCTAAATGTGAAATTGCCATTTGGATCTGAGATAAAGTTTAAAGTTTTTAGTTAAAATTACATTCGATATTTTCTTCTTGAATGTTTAACATTAAAGAATAAATACATTTAATAAAACTGATATAGCTAAGAAATGAGACTCTCCAATAATTTGCAATAAATGTACAGTAGTTAACTACTGTACTAATTTAGTAGTTAAATAATGTATACTACACTACACTATAAATTACAGATATTTTGTTTACAGCAAATTTAAAATATTTCACTGGCAACTGAGACACCAGTTTATTACAATGAAGGTGATAATGATAAGATTTTGCTGTGTAGGTCTTTTTTTAAAATGTGGCAATTTTAAACTGATGTATACTAGTTGATCATTATATGTGCCCATTTTGTTCATTGCATGAAGTGTTCTTAACTTAGAGACTAACCAAAGAAGCAAATATTGTAGTGTAAATCTATAGTAAAAGTATCTCCTAAAAATCTCCTGAATCTTAGTTATTCTGAATATTTATCAGATTTAGTTCCCCTTTTGCTATTATGATATCCTTAAGTCTTCTGGAAAGGCTTTTCACTAGATTTTCACTAGTGTGGCTGTGAGGATTTGCCTATTCAGCCATAAGAGCATTAGTAGGATCAGCCACTGAAGTTGGGTGAGGAGGCCTGGTGCACAGTCAACATTCCAATTTGTCCCAAATGTGTTCATTAGGATTGAGATCAGCACTCTGTGCAGGATACTTGTGTTCTTCCACACCAGCCATGTCTTCATGGATGTCTTTGTCATGCTGAAACATGCTAGGGATCCCTTCATTCCAATGAAGGAAAATGACAATAGATCTGTTTGCTAATTACAGGTTTATATTAATGTGCTCATAATAATGCAGATTCCTTTAGTAACAACTGATGCACAAGAACTTTTACAAAAATCAATGTGCAGTCATTAATGTGGTTATAGCTTCTCTTAGGACACTTTCTGGTCTACAATGTCACTGCTTGCAAACAGTCAATAATAAGGCTGTTTCATTCTGTTTTCTGTCATTTTAAGTTTTCTCTAACATGGAAACTTGCATTTTTATTAACTTCAAAGAAGCAGTTACAGTAATAACTGTTTATAGCTGCTATAATGTAGGTGATCACAGGAACTGACTTTTCCTGCAGTGTAAAGAAATGAACACGCCAGACTGAGAAATATTAAATAAATACATCTAAATTTAAGATAATTTCACTTCGGTAAGATACTTCAGTAGTGTTGAAAAGCACTTTATTAGTAATGAGCTTCTTGAATGTTTATAGTACTATTTACAAGAATTATTATTATTAGTATAAACCTTTAACAAAAACCTGACTAAAGAGAATTATAAAATAGGGTGCATTATTTAGTTGGCCATGGGTGTTTAAATGCTGAGATGGCTTGATGAATTATAGATGAGAATAGTGATTCTTTGTGCTCTTGAACTGTAACAGCCTTTGGGTCCACCTCCTTCTCCTTTCTCCCTCAATGTTGCACTCTCTCTCTCCTTCTGTTCTTCAAACCTGCATAGCATAAAACTGACCTGGACGAGTATACAGTAATACTGTCTGACGTTCCTTTAGCTAAAATGCCGGTAACTTATATAAGCTTTTCTGAATATCTGAATGCACATATGATCCCAGAATGGAGGAAGCAGTATATTTGTTATGAGGTAAGCTGTCATACAATCCCATATAATTCTATTTATTTTGTCAACCAGACTTTTGGTTGTTTAAAAGTTGTATTAAGGTAACTAACCAAACTAAACTATTTTTAGGACCTGAATTCCATTCTTACCAGGGAACACAGGCAGCACATCTTATTTGATAGTAAGTAAAGTTAACAAAGTTAACATTTCTTTTTATTATGCAGTAAATTGTCTTATTGCACAGCCCACCAGAGTTCCTATACCATGTCCTCTCAAAATATAACAAAGCTTTTCAGTTTTTTCTGCTTCAGTAAGACAATGCTATAATCTCATAAATTATTCTTCATGTAACAGAAAACCTCATAGCATTTATTATCACACAAAACGTATTCTCACAATGGCAAAGACAATACAGGGGAAATAAATGATTAATGAACTTTTATAATTAAGTGCTTATCAGAGACGAAGCTGGAAGAGCTGGAAGTTTAATGTTCTGGGTAATCATTTTTACAATATTTACAGTGTATATATGGTGTATTTATGTAAGAATCAGACCAATATAATTTCCACATTATTTATTTATTTTAATTTATTTTTTGATTTTCACAATCAGTGTGTTCTATAATCTATCAGTGCAATTTAACTGAAAAACAAACCGAAATTGTTTAGATATTGTTTAGATACCTTAAAATTTCCACAGTATTAGATACACCATGGAACAAGGGGATAAAATATGGTACAACAGTGACATTTCCAAAACTAGACGTCCCTCCAAAACTGATGAAAAGACAAAAATAAAATTTGTCTGGCATGCTGCCAAGAGGCCCACAGCAAGATTAAAGGCTCTACAGAAATTTATGTAAAATACTGGTCATTTACTGCAAAAATTAATCTCCTGTATTCTTCATATATCTTGCTTGCCTTTACATCCAAGTCCAGATTTTTGGTAATAATTTTAAGAGGTAAAAAACACTGAACATCATCAAAAAAAAAAACCAAAATGCACACAGTGAAGCATGGTGGTGGCAGCATTATGCTTTGTTGCTCTTTTTCTTGAGTTGGAACTGGCATTTTAGTCAAAGTGGAGGGAAATTTGAACAGTTCAAAATATTAGTCAATTTTAGCACAAAACCTTTAGGTCCCTGTTAGAAAGCTAAAGATGAAAAAAAAAAATATCTGCTTTCAGCACAACAACGACCCAAAGCATCCCTCCACATCAACAAACAAATGTCATTACCAGAAGAAGACCAAAGTTTTGGAATGGCCCAGACAGAGCTCAGACCTAAATCCTAGGGGTTGAACTAAATATGGCTGTGTACAGGGCATGCCTGTACAATTGGACAGACTTTTGCAACGTCAAGTTAGCAAGCCAAGATGTGCAATGTTGACCCCTATGCAAAAAAAAAAAAAAAAAAAGACTGAATGCTGTCAGAAAATCAAAAGGTGTGTACATATGTATACAGTCATGTTATTGTAAGTTTTTTACACTTCCAAAAGATTTCCGATTATTTTTCAATTGAATTGAAAAACATTATGATTTTGGTAATATTAATATTTATTTATATTTTTATATTTGCAGAGCACAGTCATCATTTTCCAATTTGTGAAGAGTTTCTCAAAAAATGTGACATGGAGCTGAAGAAAGTCGACCTCTTTTATTCAGGTAACCTATTGAGAAAGCTCTAGGACATTTTTTTTGGTGTGATGTTTCAGTGATACCACTGAGTTGTAACATTTTCTCAGAAAGGTTATCTGAAGCCAAATGGAGGCTGTCCACATTTGGGATTATTGCTCAGGATGGTTCAGGAGCAGGGGCAGGTGTCGCAGCAAGTGGACATGCCCCAGTCACTTCAGAAGCCTACAGACATCTGCAGAGGAAAAAGACTGCATTACGTAAACTTAAACTGGCTGCTGGGGATTTTTATTTGAGTCTGGCCTTTCTCCAGAGCTACCAGGTAGATGTACAATCATTTCTGTGGAGATCTTGTTATTTCTTATTAGGTCACTGAAGCAGCTTCTTGCTATAGCAATATTTTTCTGACCACAGGAGCTGAATTACCAGGGATTCTATAAGATTACAAAAAAGTATGATGCAAAACTTCAGTCTGAACGTGGCCTACAGTGGAGAACTGAAAGACTAGACACTTCTTTACTACACACTGAGAGAAGTAGCTGTGAGGAAATGATGTTTAGACTGGAGGTGAAAATATATTGATTGATATAAATTGTTTCTTCAATATAAAAGAAATGTCTTCTGTATATTTATTTGCATTATTTCTCTGAATTGAATTGCACAGACTTTTATGCTTCAGCTTGAGGGAGGCAATGAAGAGAAAGCTTGGAGAAGACTTGAACTCCCACCGAAAGAAACAGAACAAGTAGGAACGATGAAATCTTTCAGGATGATACAGCTACAAGTGCTGTTTAGTCTCATGAATTAATTGGGATTAGCTAAGCTAAAAAATCTAGCTTTTATTAGTCTTTGTTCATTACAGTGCTGTTAGAGACAGATTAATAGTTTCACTTATAAACCCTTTACAGATTGTTAAACGGACTCTCTTACACTACTTTTTTCATGCAAAGACAGCTGGACCGTGGATGACATTTCGGATCGGTGTCAGCTGTGGCCTCATTATAGCGCTGATTACTTTTATTGCTTTTAAAGGTTAGTGGTAAAACCATGTTTAATTTTTACTTGGATCCTAAATAACTCTCACTCTCTCACTCATATCTGTTATATGTTTACTTTTGCTCGTCCTCACTGCTATGTACAAGCATCAAACGAATCACGCCCAGAGCATCGGAAGCCTACGACTCTACTACTGTACAGAGGAAGTTTTCTGCTGATTGAGTTCCTGTCACTGATGGCATTAACCATGTACTGCTGGAGAAGATCTGGAATCAATCATGTTCTCATTTTTGAGCTGGATCCTAGACATCACTTATCATATTATCATGTTTTAGAGGTTATGATCTCAGTATTATTGGATTTGTTACAATTTTATTATTGTGATCACAAGCAGAACAATCACTGATCAGTAAAAGCAGTCTAGGTGGTGTATATTGGTTATATTATGTTTCTTATGTATTGCAGGTGGCAGGGTACTTGGCTGTATGTTGTTGTATTAGTGTGTTGGCCTGGCTACATCCTTCACACATGTCCATTCCACAACAGCTCCACCCCCTTTTATTCCACAGTCTTCTGCTGCTCTTGCTGTTAAACCCCACATCTACTTGTCACTCTTGTTCTCGTCGCTGGTTCCTAGCTGTGCTGGTGAGATAATATTTCAGATTTCATGCTGATACTATAATATCAAATTTCCTTTCATATGATGTTGCTTGGTTTGCAGTTTACTATCTGGTTCCTCCTGATACACCTGTTATCTTCTGTAGTTAATCAGTAACACATAGTTCCCCAAACCATCCTGTGCATTTAGTGCATTATCATTCTGCACCAGAATCATACTACTGTACTGTTGCTGTATTGTGCATGTCACACAGTTTACTAATAATATTGTCTTTTACACAGAGTTTTGTCTTCTGTGGCCGACCTTTTCCTACAGGCATAATATGTTGTTCTGGTATATGTTAGACGGAATAACTCACTGTGTCACTTCTCTTAGATCATCTCCACAATCCATCTGAAGTACATACACTTTATGTCCAAAATATGTGGACATCTGACCATTACACCCAGGTATACTTGTTTTAGAACCATGGTCATTAAAACCTGATCACCCCTTTGCTGCCACAATAGGCTCCACTCTTCTGGGAAGACTTTCCACTCGATTTAGAAGTGTGGCTGTGGGAATATGTCCACTGAGATATAAATGCCTTAGTGAAATCAGGCACTGATGTCAGGTGAGGAGGCCTGGGGTCTTTGTTTATATTCATCCTAAAGGTGTTCAGTGAGGTTGAGCTCAGGGCTGTGTGTAGACCACTCAGGTTTTTCCACAACCTCCTGGCAAGCATTGTGGCATTGTGGCAGCAGTTTGGGGAATACCCACTTCTAGGTTTCGGAGGGCAGGTGTGCACACATTTTTTGGCCATACTATATAGTGTATGACTGGACACAATAAGGAAGTGGTTTCAGTCGATTGTGATAACTGAAGCCTTCTTTGTGGAAGTTGTTTTGCAGGATGATCAGTTACATATTGTTCTTTATAAATTAGACTATTACCAGAAAAGGAAGTTAGACCTTATTTCCTTACTCACTTTACACTTTACATTCCTGAATTTCTGTGTACATTGTATTAAAATGGTTTAGTCTCAGCCTCTCACACTATATACTATATATACTCTATTGTCTTTAAACATTTAAAGAAATCAAAGTTTGTTTAGCATGCCATATTATTATTTATACTTGCTTGTGAATTTTTTCCTAAATGTAACAAGTTATAATTTCTTTCATTAACATACTTTATCATTAATAATTTTATGATATAGCATACTAATAAAACAAATGATTAATTTGTCCAGTTTCCTGTACTGGTTAAGAAAAGACATAATTATATTACAGTGACTTTTTACTGTATATACATGAAACAGATGAGTACAAACACACGACCCCCTTTTTCATTACTGAAAGTTTTTTCTTTTTCAGTAATGATTCACACAACCGCTACAGCACGCTTCTCCCTTGTGGAGAATTGCCACGTACGAATGTGTGTGTGAGTGAGATGCCATGATGTGTTGTATTTTGCTGTTGCAGCACTGCTCCTCTTGTGTATCCACAGTGGAAGGCCCTGACAGCACCTCTCTGGCCTGTTGGGTTTGCAGATTGCTGGCTAGCTGACCAGCTCAACAGTCTGAGTCCTCTTTTATTGAGCCTGTGGGACCTGCTGTGCTTCTACACCTTACAGATAAACTGGGCAGATCTGCAAGATGGCAGCTCTCTGGTTAGAGGTGCAGAAAATTCCAGATCACATTGTACATTGTTTTCTAGATAACTAATTAAAATACAAATTCAAAAACCTTTGCTTGAGATGATAAATTCATATCTTCTCACATGCAGGTTACTATTACGTAAACAATGGAATCTGTTAAGAAATGGAGTAACATTCATGTTTTTTTTTTTTTACTGTGTGTGTGTGTAAATTTAGATCAGAGAACAGGAGCTATGCAATCTCACACCATGTGTTATCTCTGTTTATGTCTCTGTATGTGTTCCAGAGAGTGTGGACTGGAAAAGGCAGAGCAAAGTATTCATATGTCTGATTCAGTGCTTTCCGCCATGGCTAAGGTTTGCTCAGTGTCTCAGGCAGTTCTGGGACAGCGGAAACACACTGCATCTCCTTAATGCGGGCAAATACTCCACTGTCTTTCTCATGGTCATTTTTGCAGGTCTCTACAACACAGCAGGAGGTAGTGAATATAAATAAGTGTAATATTTAATTATTAAAGATACCTGATATGTACAGGGGTGTCTCATTTCATTCCGTTTCCCTGCAACCCACCAGTAGGATAAGCAGCTTAGATGTTGAACGAATGAATAAATTAATTTATATATAAACTGTTATGATCTGTATATTCCCTGAACACAGAAAGAAAATAAATGAGACATCTTTTCAGGTATCTTTAATTATTTTAATTAGCCGAAGATTTGTAAACATTTTGTAAACAAGAAATAATCCAGCAAATGATCTGTTATGGTTCTTAATCTCTAATCTGTCATATCCATTGCATATAAACAATTTCCCTGTAAGCGTAGGTGATGGAACAGTGTTATTGTAATAACCTTTCACAAATGATTCTGTCAGAAGTATGGATGTAAAGATAATTTTTTATTTTAGGACTACTTTTTAAGCAGGTAGAATAGATTGTATTAGTAATATATAATTAATGCAGCACAAAGTAAACATTGAAGTGTCTAAGTTTCCACCTGATTGTGAATCAATACTACAAAACCTCAGGGAATGTGTAGGCTCCAGGGTTTAATAAAGATACAGAACACCCTGAAAACATTTTCATTCAGGTCTGCTATGAAAATTTAAATGCACATTTATTTATTGTTATTGTCACGTCAGGAACACATTACTTAACAGTGCTTGTTAATAGGGCTGAATAATACAGCATGTGGCCAAAGGTTTGTGAACATTTGATCATCACAAAGCTGGAAACACACACATGTGTAGAATGTCTTTAAATGCGTCCTTCACTGGAGCTAAAACGTCTCAAACTTTTTTCAGCTTGACCGAGTCCCTGTCCACAAAAAGCAAGCTCCAGGAAGACATGGAATGCAGGATCTTATGTATCCTACAAAAATCCCTGAACAGGAATGATGAAAGTGAACTATTTGCCTACTGTGCTTGGAATGTGACCTCCGCATTTAACCCATCCGTGCAGTGAAACACACACACAACTGTGAACACACTTGCCCAGAGAGGGGGGAAGCCCCAAACCACAGCGCCCGGGGAGCAGTTGGGAGAGTTGCTCAAGGGCACCTCAGTCATGTCTTGCCCTGGATGGGGATCGAACCCACAACCTTCCGGTCAAGAGACCGGTTCCCTAACCACTAGGCCACAGCTGCCCCACAGAAACACAGGAACCTCCTCACCCAACAACAGCGACCTTACTGATACTCTTGCTGCTGATTGAACAAATCCCCACAGCCACTCTTAATCTAGTATAAAAAGATGGAGGTTATTATAACAGCAACAAGACACTAAATCTGGAATTGGATGCCCAAAATGACAGTCTGGTGTCCACAAACCTTTGGCCATATAGTGTACCATGACTAATGTGTCACTCATCAGATGTATACTGTATACTGACATTTTCTGACATAAGAAAATTTAATAACAGGCTTATGACAACACATATCTACGTCATGTGACCCAGGTATTATGTTCACAGCCTTTGGAATAAGCAGCTAGAAAATGTGTCTTTTTTATGTTGGCAGGACGAAGGTTTTATGTTGCTCGAGGAACACTAGCCATATGACTTCATTCATTCCTTCACTCGCCTATAGTAACAGCTTTATGTCAGGGATAAAAGAGGGCAGGGTTGCACTGGATCTTGGGAACACTGGGCAAGAGGTGTCTATTACCTTAGTATTACATTATATTGTACTGTGTGAAACAATGATCATTATCATATCAGACTGTTGGGATTAGGATCACTCTAAACAAAGTTAGACCAAAGTGTGTAGCTTGGATAGAATGACACCATTTGTGTGTTTTAGAGGAGTCTGATCCGTCTGTGGAGGAGAGTGTGTATGTGTATCTGTACCTGTGGGCCATGTCTACCTGCATAAGTGTAATAGT
This sequence comes from Duopalatinus emarginatus, assembly GCA_028565595.1. Lineage (NCBI taxonomy): Eukaryota > Metazoa > Chordata > Actinopteri > Siluriformes > Pimelodidae > Duopalatinus > Duopalatinus emarginatus. The sequence goes on along the minus strand of JAOVVF010000028.1, from coordinate 11,490,293 downwards.
GACTGTGAGCTGGGACCTAAGGATGGACTGGGGACTGCTACAAGGAAATGGACTTCTGAACGAGGAGCTACTTCATTCCAGAGAGGTATGATAACCAAATCTATCTGTACTGAGCCACACTGTGTATTATTTTTAAACGTTCGTAGAGAATACTGAGGTGCACGATGTGAGTGCAGTGCAATGTGATACACCCAAGCCTTCTAGATATTGTATTATATATAGAAGTCTAGCTGGGATAAAATTAGAATGTAAATGCAGATTCCACATTGATAGTAATGGTTTAATCATATTAAATCGAATGGACTCTTCACTTCACAGTCATACATATTCATCTTTGATGTTCATTTTATTTATTTTATTTTTTTTATGTGCCTTTTTAGGTGTATTACTATGCAGCCATGTTAGCAGATGTGCTGCTGCGGATCTCCTGGGCTATTAATATCCTCTTGGCTCAGATGAAGGATTCAGCTGCTGTTGTTACTGCTAGTGCCATACTGGCTCCACTGGAGGTCCTCAGGTTAGATTTACTTTACAGTAAGGCACTAAAAATGTATCGATTCTTCAAGTTGCTCAGGCAAATCCAGCCCTTGCAGTAACTTGACTCTTGGGTTTTAAGAATTAATGTTTAAAAAAAATCCATTTACTATTAAATATTGTTTCTGAGAAAAGTAACCTTTTAAATTTAATTTCATTTAATTTTATTTTTTATATTCTGCAGGCGTTCAATCTGGAATTTCTTTCGGGTGGAAAACGAGCACTTGAAAAACTGCAGGCAGGGTCGAGCCATTCGTGATTTTGATTTGCCTGTTGGTCCAATAAACCTGCCGCAGCAGATCGTCATTGAGAAGCTGAAAGACCCAAATGAGCAGATTATGGACCAGCAGGAAAGCACACATTGTAAACCTACTTGTTTACTATTTAGATATCTAAGGTGATTATCTGCACCAATCTTAATTTACTTTATTTACATTTACATAAGTAGAAGATGCTTTTGACATTGAAAAATTATTGAAGACATTTTTTTTTTTTTGCAGATCAAGAGTTAAGGAAACAAACTTACCAGCAGGGAGCCCAGAGATGGAGTCAGTGTAAATGTCTCTAAGGTTGAAAAAGGAGGCCTTAAAATAGGAGCACAGATAAATGTTCATTAGATGCTTAGTCAGCAAATTAAAGTGTCATGATTGCAGTCCCGTATGTAATATATGAAGAAGCAGTACCAGTATTTCCCTCAAAATAATACCTTTCTTTATTTCACTTCAAAATCCATCAGTAATTCAATTTTCCAGACCAGCTGATATGCAAAAATCAGGCAAGCATTTACAATACAGCAGCTTGAGCCCAAGCGAATAAAGAGGAAAAAAGAGCATGGGAGGAGAAAGTGAGAGTCCAGCATTTCTCTCTCCAGAGAACTGATGTTCTCTGTTCTGCTTCCTACTCTGTGTTCAAGTCAGCAGTCCCACAGTCAGCTGTTTTTTAATAAAGTATCTCTATGCTCTCCTTCTGTTATAATCCAAACCCAGCAGTATAGCTTTGATATCTGAAGCAATGTATGTTGTGTTAATGAACAGGTTCAGCTTTTTTTTCTTGCCATGCAGCGGTCCACAGACATGGACCAGTTGTCCATTTGTATTGTAAGGGTCATTCAGAGAAAGAATAGTCAGTAAAATGCTGAGCATCACATGCATAACAATCCACTCAGTCGGATGTTCGCATGTTTGTATGTATATATGTGTGTAGATGCATGTCTGTGTGTGTGTGTGTGTGTATGTGTGTATATGTGTGTATGGGTGTATGTGTGCATGTAAGAGAGAGAGAGAGAGAGAGAGAGAGTATTACTTATGATAAATTACTGCTTTAGCACTTACAGCTTTTTGCAAAATGCTGTACTTGAAGTTCTTTGATATATTCATTGCATGTCAATGTCCATCGTGCAGATTTTGACATGTTATTTAAGTGGCATGAAGCCATGTAATTAGTGATAGCACTCCTTGTTCGAAGAACAGATGAGGTTAGAATGGTGTAGGAAAGGACAACTCACTGGTCTTCTACCAGTGCCCGCTCTTCACTTTGTTCCTCTGGCTGGCTTTTGGGGCTGCTACTGTCCCCATCAACTCTCTTACTGGCTGGGTTAAGGGCGAGGACTGTCCCTTCTCTCTCTGAGTTCTCCAGATGCCTTGGAGCCGCATCCTCGGGATTGTCCCCAGAGCGTGATCTCAGAGCTTCAGCCTTGCTTGTCTCCGCGCTGGCTCTCTCCTCAATGATGGCTCCAGGGAAGTGATTTCTCAATGTCTCTCTGCAGTCACCGTAGAGATGCTGCTCCAGAGTCAGGTTTGCCTGGGCCAGGTGTTTGAAGTCAGACTCAAACAGGAAGGAAGGACTGGGCTGGGTGACTCCGTCTACCTGGCCTAACACCACAGAGCCCCGGTACACCTCAATAGCCTCGGGCAGCATAGACTTGATCTTGGGCAGCCAGCGCTTACGAACCCGACGAGCGTTGGTACACATGTCTGCAGCGATCACATTCATCTCGCTCTCCTTGAAGTTTGGGGCGAAGTTCTGACAGTAAACTTCAAAAGGGGGGAGAGAGGAAAAAACAGAAGAATTCTTATGAATATTAACCAGCTGAATTAGAGGAGCAGTTTGTTATTTTTAGATATAACGTCTGCTGCCTGAATTGAAACTACCAATAAAATATACACAATATAAGCCATCCTCCCTCTCCCCAAATGTCCCTTCCAGCTCTTTGTTTTTTTTTTAAACAGACATATGCCTATGAGTTGCCTATGAAAGGCAGGGCTGAATAGCTTTTTCTGGCTGGGGAGATGGGACTAATTTCCAGGCTAGAAGATTGTAAACAGAAGTCTGAGATGAATAAACATCTACATGTCCACATGATTGCAATTCAGTTTCCTAAGGCTCTGATATTCTGTCATACAGCTTTAAAAGTACTTTTAATTACATTATATGCATATGTAAAAAATATGAAGCATGCAACAGTGTTTGCATTGGACTCAACCTGCTCTGTGTGTACACACATTTGACACTGTGGAAAATACTATTTTATATATATATACTATTATATATATATACTGTTCAGTTATACTGACAATTTAGACTAAACATTGCACATACACACAAGGAACTAAATACGACTCACGTTTGACTGTGTTGAGTATGCGGCTGTCCAGAGGTTTGCGATTGGGATCACAGTTAGAGGAGCGGATGCCTGTCCCACAGCTGTCTGCCAGTGTATTCCTGCAGATGTCATACCACAGTCAGCCACAAAGGGGCACACAATGAACATTTCACCTACAGCCATGTTTATCACATACATCACGGATTCTTTAAAAATCTATATTGCAGATACTGCTGATATTCTGACATGTCCTATCTTAGGTACTTTAAAGGCATTTGTTTGATTAAACCTGAGGTAGACATGGCAGTAAACACAAAGGTATACATAGCAGTAACACTCTACAGACCTGTCAAAAAAAGCAGCAAGCAGGCGCCGGAGAAGGACTTTGTGCTTGACCCCAGCACACAAGTGGCAATTCATCAGCTGCCCACGTGTCATGAACACACCAGATCCTTTCACAACCCCAACAACAAAGAAACAATGAGGTTTTAACTCTCTAAGCATGCTATCCTACTCAGTCAGCTGATAAGCTGTTTCTGAAATGGGATGGAATAGCAGAGCCGAGGCCTTACCTGCAATAAGCTCCAGCCTCTCTCCTGGATCTCCCTCTGTGTAGAGTGCGGGGTGGCAGCGGTAGCCTATCTGACTGATAAGTCCAGCAGGAAGAGCTTCTCTGTCCCCTCCGAGCAGCGTGCAGAAACGGCTCTCAAGGGAAGGAGGCAGGGAGGACACCTCCATCTTCTCATGCACTAGGAGGAGAGGAGAGACATACACATAGTATCAGAGGGCCTTCAATCCTAAATGTTAAGCCAAGTGTAATTTTCAAGATTTCATCCATTCTGACATTTACTGCCATAGAGACTGGCCGAGACACCATAGATCTTCCCACTGGTGAGGTTGTCATATGAGTCATCTTCAAAGTCCTCTTCCTCGTTCTGATGGGAAGTGGGGCTGTCCGTGGTGGGCAGACTGGAGGCACCAGGGCTCGAGTGATCTCTTGATGAGTGCTCATATGGGTGAACGACACTCAGGGTCCCGTTTCCTGCACCAGTGGTGTAGAAAAGTGCACTCCCCCTCAAAGATCTGCTCCTGAGTCCCTTGGCGTCATCCTCAGCATGCTTGAGCTCGCCGCTCTGAGTACACACAGGGGTCTCCAGCTTCTCCTCTTTAATTTTACAGACAGCCGCTGGCCGGTCGCCTAGCAACAGTGAGGCGTTGTTGTTGTTTGGGCTGGGAGGATCGTCTGTGGCAGATGTCTGCGAGTCACAGAATGGAGCATTGGCCTTGAACATCAAGTCCATCCCACGCTCCACAATGTTCTGGATCTGCAGGTAACCGGCTGTGTACATGACCATGAGCTGGTCACTGGCTGTTACCGTCATCCTGCCTGTGTAACAGAAAGACAGAATCTGCTGGAAACAGGATGGGGCCACAGAGGAGGGCAGTTCGAACAGAGTCTGGCTGCTGTCACTGAAGAGGTCACGGAAGTAAAGACTGCTGGCAGCCAGCACGGCACGGTGGGCCTTAAAGGCCTGCCCGTTCACCATAATGGCCACGTCACAGTGCTGGCCCAGCAGCCGCTGCTCATTGAGGCTGTCCAGCACCGCACTGCCAAAGTTGGGAATCTCCATGTGCAGGAGCTGAGACATTGCGCCAGCTTCAGATCTCCACAAAATTCCCAGTGGGCATCTGCAAGAGGACAGTCCACATAGAATTTTAGTACACAGGACAAGCTGAAAAAGTTCCAGAACAAACAACAGGATTTGACCTTATTCCTAAAAGAAAGAACTTGCTGTGATCCTGGCTCTTTTGTATCCCAGAGGACAACCAAAAGGAAATAGAAACCTGGAGGAAAAATACTGCACAGCAACTCCCCTACTAAACGCCACACTCTCTCCTCTAGCACTAGCACAATCTATATGTTTGGTAACTCTGAATTAGCTTGTGAGAAGTATTCAGAAGAAGCTGCGAACTGACCCACCAGCCCTACCCTCCCTCCCTGTCCCACCATCCCACTACCTGACCTCTAGAGCAGAATCCTCCGAGAAGGGATAGAGAAGGCAGACTGGCTCCTCACATTAGCTCAGCAGAATGAAGGAGAGCAGGAAAGAAAGAGAGAGAGAGAGAGAGATGTGTCTCAATCCATCCTCGCCTCTCTACACAGGACTTCCTAGCAGAGGGAAAGCGAGCGTCTGTGTGCAATCGATGCACCATCTACTGTATGTCACAGAGCGGGAGAGAGAGGCTATAGGCACAGACACAGAGACGGGGGAGAGAGGGGGAGGGAGGGAGACTGAGAGAAAGTCATTTAAGGACACATGGAGAGTGAGGGAGAGAGAGAGCAAAAGAGAACAGGGAGAGAGAGAATGAGGCTGATGCAGATAATTACCCTGCAGAGTATAACTCGTGCATGTGCTATAGAGACAAAAAGCTGGGCAAAGCCAGAGCAATGGCTTACTTTTATTAGAGCAATCAAGAGATGGGGAAGAGGGAAGAAATGGGAGAATTTGTCTCATGTCATCCTCCGAGACTGAAACAGGCGCAGTCACATAATCCATCAGGAGCCCCCCTCCCCATCCCACCTCCGATTATTTACATTAAAGGCAGACAAATGGAGCGTGCCAGGCGAGCAGCGCTGCAATGCAGTCCCTGTCACAGGCTGGCATGCTCAGTACAGAGTCTGCATACCCAATCAGATGTGCCAACACGGCATCAGACAGATACTCCTCCGATAAGAGCCAGATGAGAGGGGAAAAACGCAAAGCAGGTGCAGACTCAGCCTCCAAACTGCTTCTGCTGTCATGTCCCTAGCTAAAAATGACAAAAAGCAGGCTTTTTGACAAAGTGTTAAAACTGTGAAATTGTCATTATTCGTGAGACGGAAAGCTGAACCACTGCAGTGTGAGGCAGACTATATGGAGCAGCACTAGGGTGGTAAAGCAGCATCACTCAGCACAGTAGATGTGAAAGTGGAGGGGAGTGGAGGGGTGGGGGGGGTGGGTACTGAAGCCCTGCCTTTGACTCATTGCCTTTTAAGGCTAAGACGCCAGTGGAGCATGAGTCAGCACTATTTAAGAGAAACATAAAAACGTCAGGAACATGCTGGCCGCGTGTCTAATATAAAAGAGAACGCTTTATATCAATGATGTCTGTCAGACATATGCCCTTGTAAGTGCAGCAATAGCTGAGCTCACCTGACTGTCTGGTCTTCTGAAAAAACTGTGAAACTGTGTCACAACCCCCTCCCACCCCTAACCCTACTGAATCTTACCCCGATTTGACATATAGCTGGGCAGTTTCCTTTACATACTCTATGTTTGTTTCATTCCACATGCTACCTTACTGTATGTTTCACTCATACAAAGAGACCTCAAAGACAGTCATCAAACTTTTTTTTTTTATTGTTCTGAATGAATACTTCTTATTTTAAGGCAAATCTCTACGACTGAGTTGGTGATTTATGTCGTGCCATAGAACAGAGCGTGATCGTCTACTTGTTCTTGAAAAGAGAGTGTGCCTATATCAACAGCTATTAAGCTGACAGACAGGATGCTAGCACAAAAGAGACTGCACGGTCACACGTATGATGTCTCAAGTGAGAAGAGACTGCAGTCTGAGCTGTGGAGGGGAACGCAGTGCCTCCATACTGCCCCCTAGAGGAAACAGGAAGCCTTGGTTGTCTTTTTTTTTTTTTGCCAACTTAGCGATTCTGTCATTTGATTTTGAGTTTTTAAGACAGCATAGACAAAAAATCTACTGGCTTCTGGAGAAGATTTCAGCTACTGTATCTGCTATGTTTTTCCTGTTGTTCACTGTAAACCCATCACATGTACACATAAGTACCAGAAAAAATGGCACCCCAGTCTAATACTACGCAGGTCCCCCAAGGGGCAACACCATATGTTCTGCAGTACGGTCCGCAATTCTGTTGTATTCTGAGGTGTAGGATTTCTGTGTTCCACAGAGTGTTACATAGCGTCCCAGATATGTTTGATAATGTTGAGATCCAGTGACTTATGTGACTAAACCCCAAAAAGTCTAACCATAAGACATATGTGGCTCTGCATTGTTCTGTTGTAAGAGATCAGAAACTCATCCTAACTTGTCAGAAAGGAGGCACACATAGTGCTGACCTGTCAGAGATGTTTGCAGATGTCCCATGAGATGCCAGTTAAACAAACCCTACACCATTATGGAGCCATCACGTATCTGTGGTGTATATACTTCAGCATATATTACCTATAAACTGATTGACATCTCAGATTACAATTCTGATGAGTACATACATGTAACCGCCTGTCGGTCCCCCGACTCCGTTACAGGCCTGATTATAATTCTCAAAGAAATAAGTTCGACATGTTCTATAAACTGTAAAGAAAAGATCCTAGTTCAATAAAAATACTCAAAGAAAGCTTTTTGGAAGATTCTGCAGGCATCTTTGTTGTCCTGGGGCAATGGTGAGCGTCTCAGAAGGGTTTTCAGAGCACTCACAATGGATACAGAGACTCACAGGTTTATATAGCCAACTTTGGGGTGTGGTAATCTTACCACGCCTATTTTTTAATTAATTAATTATTACATTAATTACAGTTTGTCACCATTAACTCCTAATGAAGGATATTTTCCCAAACAAATTGCTACCATTATCTCCAAATCAAATGACTGTTGTTTTTTTAAAGATCCTCGTACCATGTTGTACCAAGCTGTACACTGCTGTTCCATGTACAATACATCATGTTACATAAACGGTTCATGCCTCGGTCATAACCCAAGCTCCACCTTGTTTGCTGTCACCGCATGCAGATTATATATTTTCATAATAAGATTCATATACCATAACGAGGTTATAATGAGATTCGTGTACTTCCATAATTATCCAATCAGAAGATTTATTTATCCCTTAATATTCTTGTGTAAAAACCTAAACTTCCATCACGTCTATAACTGATAGTCCAAGAAAGCAGAGTTGGTCTTAATCATCTGGTGGGAATTTATGAAATTAAACAACCTGAACTATTTGCCTGCTATTCCAGAGGAATGTGACCTCCACATTTAACCTGTGTGCAGTGAAACATACACCACTGAACACACTTGCCCAGAGTGGGGGGGCAACTCCATACCATGGGGCCCGGGAAGCAGTTGGGGGAGTTAAGTGCCTTGTTCAGTCATGTCTTCCCACTAGGCCCCCAGGCTATGACTATGAGACAAATTTCCAGTGTTGGAACATAACATAAGCATTGGAAGTTAAAATCAGGCTGTGTGGTCTAACATAACCAAAGAACGGTGATGTGGCATTTGAGATGCTCCACGACACCCAGGAGATCCACTTAGTTTTATATCTCCTAATACATGTTTCTTTGGTATGACCAATAGGCTGCCTCCCTGATGACCTATGAACTTACGTAAGAATGTGAATGATGATTAGTTGTGGTCAAACCTGTAGTTTTCTTTCAGCCTCCTTAGTAACTGCCTGATCAGCGATGTGGTGATTTTAAATAAGGCTGCTAGTTTATTTTTATTTTGGGAAACAGATTCAACTTTGTTTGGTAGAAAACATCTTGGGTACAAACTAAAATAACAATTGTGCAACTGTGCAAGAAAACAGTCCTGTTGCTTTTACTACACTATTCTACACAAATCATAATGCGGAGACTTTTCTAATCCTGCTCATTCATCATTGTCCAAACAGCCAATCATGTGGCAGCAGCCTAACACATAAAACCAGGCATATACACGTCAAGAGCTTCAGTTAAAATGTATATCAAACACCAAAAAGTGGAAAATACGATCTCAATTATTTTGACAGTGGCATCAGTGGCAGTGCCATCTCCTGGGATTTCTTATGCACAACAGTCTTCATACAGAATGGCAGACAGGAAGGTTACTGTAACTCTGTAACACTGTGGTGAGCAGAAAAGCATCTCAGGACACACATCAGATGTTAAGGCAGATGGACTACAACAGCAGAAGACCACATTGTGCTTCACTCTTTATGGACAAGTCATCAGTGATCAAGTGTAGACAAGCTCCTTATTATTGACACTTCAGGTGAGACTAGTTTAACTTTATGACTAGGATGATCAAGTGAGTTGTAATGAATGACTTCTTGTAATATTAGCACGTACACAATGGATGGAAAGAAGATTTACACAGTGAGAACAAGTGAACATGGACAAACATTTTAAGTGGGTCCATTTAGAGCCTTCTAATACTAACTAAGGAAAAACACCCACAGCAGTCATTAGGGTGTCTGTGTGATCATCCACACTGATTTCATGGTGATGTTGAGAGTTGACAAGAAGATAAATGACCCTTGAACCAGTGTACTATTAATATGAGAAATGCAAACATCCCAGTAATAACACATTCATGACTGATGCCAATAAACACATTTTATTTTTCAAACAAATTACAAGTATCATCATAAAAAAATGCAGTAATTCCTCTTTGAGGATGAGACCGACTACACAACAATGTATACATGACAACTCCAAAAATACTCTTCACATAAAAATACTCCAACCTTAAAACTACTGAAAATAAAACAGTGTCATTTTGTAGCAGCTGAAAAGGCCACTTTTCTGTGTAGCTATGGACATGGGAGAGGTTTGTTTACCTACTCTCTTAACACAGAATTTAATAAGGCTAATTCATCAAAACAAGCAGACTGAATTACATAACTGCTTTAACAGGCTTAAAAACAATTCACAATTAATGCAGTTAAATAAAGGGGAAAGCTCATCAAATGATGCAAATGGAAACAGGAGTGAAACAAAATATTCCTACATTGACAAGCAATTTTCTACACAAAAATCATCCTGACAAAAAAATACTGTTTGTAGTGCACATGGATTAAGACTTCAGGTTACCTGATAAAATGGCTTTAGGTCCTGAAGTTTCTCAACACAAAAATGACAATATATGATCTGATAACAAAGCTGTGATAATCCTTTTATACCTTTTTCTTAATTCACAATGCACTTCCAATGATTTAAATTATTACAACGTACATTTCCAGCTGAAGTAGTCCTGATTCACCTGTCAAGATAAGCAATTCCTATCGTATTCATATCATGCTAATAGATGCATTAAGACAGTCAATTTCCCTATCAATAATTTAAGCGTGCTTTCAGTGAGATACCACAACATCATTTCACAGTAGCTGACAAATAGTTTCAACATCACACTGTTTTACAGCACTACATGAAGATAGAAATTTGGGCACAAAAATCTAAATCAGCTGTACTGAACTGCATGACTGTTCAAAAAAAAAAAGAAAAAAAAAAAGAAACCAGAGGAAATAATGCTTAATGCAGTAATGTTTGATGCATGACTAATATAACAAGCTCCAAGGAAAAAAAAAAAAGTTGAGCAAATGGTCCAGTGTACTGGCACACAACTGAGAATCCCATCAGATCACAGAACACTATGTGAACTGAATTAATGATGAGGTCCTATAAAGGCCATTAACGGAGGCCAAAGGTCTGTAGTACACACTGCCTTCTAAAACACATCGAGGATTTAAATGCAAGCAAAACTTCTGTCACTTTTTTCCAGTTTAATTGCGGGTTGTTAGAAGGCAGTGATTAAAAGGGTGCCAGCTTGGCTGCTAACCCTTGCTAATGGGGTAAACAATTCCACAATTTGCATTTAGGGACACCCTGCTTCATTAAAAATGTCTATAAATAACTCGTATACATAATGCTTCCATAAAAATAGACCTCTTAGACCTCAGTAGTCTTTTGATTAAAATATTTGTAAAACAGTTGGGAAACATCACCTCTGCTTGTAACAGGACTGAAAAAACATCCACTTAGAGTTTGACCTTACAAGTAGGTCAGGTACATGATCTTAATTTCTATGAAATTCATAAATCAGCTTCGCCATTAGGACATTAGTCTCACCACAGCAAAACTCACAAAGCAGAACAATACAACAACCAAATAAATAAAAAATTTCCTTCAACACCCAGCAGGAGTTTCCTATATTACACTGAGGTCTCTCCTATGAGATTCTGAACGTGGCATCACACTGCTATACATATGGTTTGGGGTTTTTGATTTTCCACCTTTTGGAGCGAACGCGGAAAAAGAAGAACATAAGCATGAGAAAGACACAAGAGAAGGCATACAACAGCACACATAGACTCATGTCCACACCGGAGAAACCCAGTCCCAGGAAAGGGAAGTTAGGCTCCTGTCGCATGCCTTCAGATCCATGTTTATCTGTTTGCTTCATGTGTTGTGGAACGCTTTCAGGAGATGGCTTTAACCCTTTAATAAGAACACTGGATGGGGTTGATATGGCTTTGTTAGCTGCAACTGCCCCTGCCTCGGGATGGAGATCACTGGTGTATTTGGGGGAGATGTTGTCAGCACTGTAATGTTTTTTAAGGAAAGCAAGGACCATGTCTTCATTCCACACATGAAGCCCATCCTGTTCCTCATGGCATGTTGGACAAAGGTCAGGAGTGGGCCATTGTGTTTTAGGAAACATGGGGTCTTCACTCATTGACCCTGTACAGAATGAAAATGATTGTGTTGTATTATCTGATAAAAAATCTTTAGAAACTTAACGTAATAGAAATACATCTGCTCTACCAATCCGTATTCCATTTCTGAGGCCTACCTGCTAGTCTTGCATTAACCTGGTTATGTTTCTTCCATAACCAGAGCACCGCTTCATCCAGAGACTTCACCCGACTCATGGATTCCTGTGCCATCTCCTCAAAGTGTTTTCCACACTCACGGCAACCGAAGAACGTACCAATGTACTGTCGCATTGTCTGAAGCACGGCCAGTGGATCATCCTCCAGAGCTGAGAAAACGAGTCAAAGTTACCAAATAGGAAAATCTTAGTATGAACAGTATGAACCACAGTTCCTATAAACATCTTGAACAGATCCATTTGCAAAACATAAAATCCTAAAAATGGAAACTGACCATTTACAATCCATACGCTTCATCTGAGCACTTAATATAAAATAAAGGCTTTTCAGCCACTTAATTGAGGAAAGCTGAAAGCGTTTGGCTCTTCGTACCGGTGTTGGCGAGAGCGTCTGGTCGGCTGGCAGCCTGCACTGTGAGCACATGGAAGAGGGTCCAAAGGGAGCATGGGTATCCTCGGAGTGCCACACTGCTGCCCTGGCAGCCCAGCCACTGCACACGCTCACTCAGGTGCAGTCCGGAGATCTGGCACAACACAGCACAGTGCAACAGGTAGCAAAACAATTAGAGTCACACTTCTGTTTACTGTATTTCTCGTCCAGATGATTTTTGAAACTGAGGCAGATTTTTTTTCACACATTTTTCACATCCTCTAAGCTAAGGTTGTGTGCACTGATGGTGTGGTATGACTGGTCGAGTGTGAAAGCTGCAATTAAGACAGATGCAGTGCTGCTTCTCCTGAAACAGTGGTCTGGGGTTTGTTTTAACTGAAATGTAGACAGCACTGCGTGTCATAGCAATAATCTCCTAATTATTTAATGACCTTGCTGATGTTCACATCAAACATCAAAATAGGGGACAAGTATGTTCTCTAGGACTTTGACCGTGACATGGTTCTTGGTAGCAGACGGGCTCCTGACATTCATACAACAGTCCTTAAAGTTTTAATAGAGTGGTGCAAAAAACAAAGAACAGACAGAGGGTGAAATGTCTTGATGAGTGACAGCAATACAAAATGGCTGATTTACTCTGTAGTGCACTATATACTGCGTAAGTGGACATTTCTAACAGAGCTCAGTGGATTTTTTTCCCAATCTTGAACTGTCCAGGTTTGGTTAGTCTGCTCAGATTTATATTCTTATAGAAGTGGAACCTGATGTAGTCTTCCACTGTAGAAGCCCATCTACCTCAGGATTCAAATGTTCCGTCCACGCCAAGAAGCTTTTCTGCACATCATGCTTGTGAATGGATGTTACTGGACTTGTTACTATGTAATTTCTAGCTTGAATCAATCTAGCCATTTTCCTCTTATCAATAAGGCATTTCCACCCACAGAACCATCACTCACTCTGTGTTTTTTTTTTAACCTGGTACCAATCTGTATAAACTCTAGAGGCACCAATATCCATGCCCCATTCTGAGGTCTGATGTGAAAATTAACTGAAACTCCTGTATCCGCCTGATGTTTTGCATTGTGCTGCTACCACATGCTTACACAGCGTGAAGTGTACATTTGTCCCTAATAAAGGGGACGGCAGCGATATATGGGGATTGTGTGGGTGTATGAACATATGTACACACACTCCATATACAGCATTAAGTCTGTTTGAATCGAGATGAGGATGTCACGTGGATGTGAACCAGAACAACCTACTACCTGTAGTATGGTCTAGTATGGTCTGACTGCAGTATGAATACAATCTGGCTCTGAGTCAACAAAGGATGTAAAAGAAACATGGTGTGTATTTTGGGTTGCAGAAAACATTTTTTTGTTGTTGTGAGTTTATTAATCTGAGCCATGAGGCCTCTGATCTGCAGCACTGCAGACATGCCAAGTATTCCAGATATTTGGAGAGGCAAAAAAATGTTATGTGGATGTTATGCAAAGAAGTTATTGATGTAATTATATGTCTTTTTTGTCTGTTTGTTTGTTATACACAATTTTTTTTGTGTGTGTCCTTTAATTATGTGCAACCAAACCAAAATCAAACAGCAAACAAACCAAAACACTTTGTTAAAACTGTGTGAAAATTCCCTGACAGGCTTCATGCAGACTACTAATGTGTGGCAAAAGCACTAAATAAACATATTCAGAAATACACATTGAAGAAAGAAAAACTATTATAGTATGAAAATGGCCTAAATCAATTCAATTAATCTGTTTTTAATAACTAGTAATAAACTGTGTGGGCAGATACAGCAATAGTTGTTGACTAGAGACTAGAGACTAACCTCACACTAAACCAAAACACATTCTAGGCTATTCCTTGTAAT
>JAOVVF010000028.1:11462883-11474117 GCA_028565595.1 Duopalatinus emarginatus | reverse complement strand
GGGGTGGCATTTCTTTGGCTAAGGCTTACCCTCATCTTGTTGTTGGCCAGGTCCAAAATGGCTTCATACGGAATTTTCTCCAGTGGTAAACTGATCAGCCATTCCAGTAATGTCTCAAGAAGCTTAACTACAGACTGGCGTCCAGGAAACAGCTGAGATCAGAGGTACAAGACGTTAAGAGTCACAGCAGGAGAGCTCACAATGGACAAAATTACAAACTCTGTGTTAATGACTCGGCCCTACCTTAGCCACGACTGTGACAAAGTCTTTGAAGGTTTTCAGCTCCACTCCCTCTAAGGTCTTATGAGTTGCCAGCTCCACTCTTAACAGGTAATGCAAGCCAGACTCCAGGTCTACCATGTACACTTTCGATCTAAAGGAAAGAACGAAAGGAAACCACTTATTGATAATGGTGAGGATTCAGCTCACTGTTCAGAGCTTATCTTATCTCTATAACTGTACATCTTTTAAATTAATCAATATACACAGAAACATGTTAGTTCACAATGTAATTTGCATCATTTCTTCTGCTTAATCTACAACAGGAGATTTTGTTTAATTATCCAATCAACAGGATCACCTAGATGAATAATAAACTCACAGGTCAGAGTTCTAGTGAAGCTGTTTAAGTATTCAGTATTGCATCATACAGTATAGCCTTTTTTTTAAAGGAAGAGACCAATTTAATGACAGTGAGCATGGTTCAACAAATCTTTTTTATTCAAGTGTTTATTATTGTTTTGCATAACAGGCTCAGACTACAAGTTCTTGTCACTTGTGTGGTACTCTTAAGGGACCTCATTTGTACCTTAGCATACATGTTTCACTGGGAATTGAATGCTGTGCACCTTTCAAACTCACTTTAGAGTTGAAATACAATTTTCTAAAATGCACACTATATTCACTACATAAAACACTAAAAGTAAAAAAGATATATATATCTTTATGAGTATCAGACTAGTAACAAGATACAGTTTAATACCTGTCGTTCTGCAGAGGACAGCTGAAGCTTCGAACTCTACATTTTCACTACGGGGAGTATCTCACAGCTCAAGGTCTCGTCATTTAAAAAGATCTTGAAAGTCCCATAAAATGGAAAACTGTGGTATTCCCCCAAAATTCCTTCCTTACAAATATACAGCCAAGTTCCTAAAATAAGGGACTGATGTTCCATTTAAAATCTTAATGTTTTGTTCATGCCTATAAATAAGACTCATCAATCAAAGGGTCATATTTTGTTTCATAGCTGCACTTCACATTACTGACACATGCTGTGTAAGATACATCAGTAAATATCTACTGTTCTGTACATTTAACTTTAAACATGCGTTTTTTTTTGCCCACAAGTAGACTTTACCATATCATCACTTCATTACTAATCAGACACAGAGAGTAAACTGTAGACACCTACCGTTTCTAGCCCTGTAACTAGTATCTGATTTGATGAGCTGCCATCAGCTAAATGATTTGCATAAATGCAATGCAACAGAGCATCTGTTACAGAAGCTGGCATAATGTTCACAAAAATTAAGTCTTTGAAATATGGCCAGTGTTTTTTCTCCCTCGTACAGTGAAGAGCTCTGCTACAGCATTTTTTTTAACCCATTTAGTCTTTAGGAACACTTTTCTGGGTTTGTATCCAGACTGTGACCTACCAGTTTGCCTTAAAGGTTTTCTTTTGGTGATGCACATAGGCCTGATTGTAGGCTTGACTGTTTTATGTGTCTGCATACAGCTGCACATATCGTTTTGCACATGTAACTGTTCTTGTATGGTTATATATCTGCTCATTTTACACAAACACCACTTTACAACAGACTGTTACAATGTAACTAATGTAGCACACACTACTGCACAATGTATATAGCTTGTATAGTTCTGAATAGTTTACATTTTATATTTTATTTTATATATTTTCTACTTGCTTAATTTGTCTATTTATACTTTTTATTCTTTGACATCCAATGTGGGCAGCAAAGTAGGAATTTCATTGTACAGGGAAACTAGTTTGCTTACTGTGCACATGACAATAAAGCTTTGAATCTTGAATCCTGAATCTGATTCAGCATTAAAACCATTTAAATAGATAAGCAAACTTACTTGTCGTATTCTTTAAACAGCTCACGTGTGCTTGGGTCTTTAACAACTGACTGTTCAGGCTGCTGGACTGAGGGGGGTTGTTTCCGGTGAACGCCGGGTAGCAGTTTGAGGAAGGAGGAAAAGAAAAAGCGTATTTTCTTCTGCCTGTGACCACAAGAAGACGTTTGAATTGACAGGAGTACAGTATAATTCTTACTATATTACATAACTCATTTTAATAACTGAATATTTACTCAGGACACACACTGGTATAAAATGAAATAAAAGTGAACTATTTTGCCTTACTGTGTTGGCACACAGACGGAATGTGACCTCCGCATTTAACCCATCCGTGCAGTGAAACACACACACCAGTGAACACTAGGGGGCAGTCAACACACTTGCCCGGAGCGGGGGGCAGCGCCAAACCATGGCGCCCGGGGAGCAGTTAGGGGAGGTAGATGCCTTGCTCAAGGGCACCTCAGTCGTGTCTTGCCCTGGGTGGGGATTGAACCCGCGACCTTCTGGTCACGAGACAGGTTCCCTAACCACTAGGCCACAGCTGCCCCTGTGGCCCCTGTGCACAGCTACATTAACGTTAGGTTAGTGCTGCATACTGCAAATTCTGCAGCACAAGGTTAAACTACTGTCAGTCATACAAGTCCTAGCAGCACAGACCACAGGAAAGCTGTATACTTGGCTGGAGTCTGGAGGCAGATGACTTACACATCCATGCCTGCATGGGTCCCATTGGGGTAGAATAGGTAGGCAGCAGGGGCAGTGGTGATGCCAAGCTTTTCCATCAGGACCTTTTCTGTATTCAGAGCCCTTTTCACTACCACACCTTTATATGGCATTAGGTCCAATATTACCTGTACAAAGAGAAAACATAAACTTTGCACTATATCGAGAAATGTAGATATGAATACAACATTCTTCATCAACTCATTTGGTCAGGATTTATCCAGCAGAAGTTGTACAGCGAAGACCTCCAATGCAACAGTGTGGGTGTCGGAGCAGG
Source organism: Duopalatinus emarginatus (assembly GCA_028565595.1). Lineage (NCBI taxonomy): Eukaryota > Metazoa > Chordata > Actinopteri > Siluriformes > Pimelodidae > Duopalatinus > Duopalatinus emarginatus. The sequence goes on along the minus strand of JAOVVF010000028.1, from coordinate 11,471,017 downwards.
AGCGGCCACTTTACCTGTACAAAAAGTCACTAATAACATCCACATGACTGTTAAGAAATTAAAGTCAGCTGTTGGGTCACAGAAATTGGAAAGTTAAAGCAATTGAATTCTTGCTGCCAATTCTTGCTGTAACTTTCTGTTGGGGAATACAAAAGTTCAATATTGCCTAGTCCATCCAGTAACTCCTAAAATAATTAAAGTTGATGAAACTGCATCTCAGTTCCACGGTTTCTGTGGGAGGGCAAAATAGATGGATAAATAAACAGGAGGATGGGTAAATGGATGCATATATAAATGGGAAGGAGCAAAGACGGATGAATCCATATCATTTTCCACAAGTCTAGGTGGGATATTATATTTTAAACTAGATTGAAAACTTTCATTTAATTTAAAGGAAACGGGAACATAAGAAGGCAATTTGCATCCAGTATTTTGCTTCATGCTGAGATCACCTGTGTGAACTCAACACACACATTTTGTGAAATTTGTGAACCTTGGAAACATATGCATTTATATATGCATGCAGAAATGCCTCGAGAGATCAGTGGAGAATGGTCAAATTTATTGGAGCTGACAGGAAGACTACAGTACTTCAAATAACCACTCTTTATAAATCACAGTGACCGAAAAAGCATCCCAGGAAGCACAGTATATCAAACACTGAAGTAGATGGGCTATGGCAACAGTAGACAACTATTCTTATCAGTCAGGAACTGAAATCTGAGGCTACAGTTGGCACAGGCTCAACGAAACTGCAGTTTAGAAAGCTGAAAAAATGTCTTGCTGCAACATGCAGATAGAAGGGTCAGATATGAGCATTAAAAGCATTAATCCATGGAACCAATCAGCCTCTGGTCAACAGATCAGGCTGGCGGTGGTGGTCATGTAAGTACTGTTTTCAGGGCACTCTTTTGGGCATCTTAATACCAATCGTGCACTATTTGAAAGCCTGTCCGAGTATTGTTGCTGAATATGTGCATCCTTTAATGGCCACAATTTATCCATCTTATAATGGATACTTCCATCATGATAATGTGCCATATCACAAAACACAAGTCATCTTAAACTCATACTGTGAGCATGACAGCGAGGACTTTAATGGCCTTCCCAGTCAACAGATCTGATTCCAGTAAAGCACTTTTGGGTGGTACAATAAGAGATTTGCAGCACGAATGTGCAACTAACAAATCTGCAGCACAAACAAATTTGTCTATGCCAATAAAAACACATATTAATCATCAGCACAACATCAGCCTACTGAATCACAAATCCCCAAAAATCTGAATTACTGAAAATGTGATGTGAATTAAGTGAGGTGAAAAGAAAATGGTTAGAAATGAAAACAGAGGGGAAAAAAACCCTGCATGGATCTGCTTTTAGTGAAAGTGTCTCGGCTACTGTCAGTCAAAATGTGCTAATTCACGCTCCTCAGTGTTATACTGAAGGCATACGGGTGTCATAGGAAGGTTGATGACGATCACTAGGGAACTTACAGCATTCTGAAGTTTGTGAAATACTGGATCACTAGTACTGCCTATATTAAAGTGAAGTACAGCATTACTCACACATCACCTGAGATAATCCATACATACAACTTCTTAAAATCTTCTTATGTACACATTTACACACACACACACACACACACACACACACACACACACTCGGGAGCATGAATAGGATACAAGTGTTTTTATGAAATTATAGGATTTCATAAAAATGCATTTGCTTCTGTGAATGCTCCTATGATCGATTTGTATATAAATCGGTTTTAATTCAGCTTGGAAAATGTGGCCTACTATTGTAGGCCCTGGCTTTTTTTTTTTATTAAGCTTTAATTTACATGTTTGAATTCATAGTGGTGGACGTTGCTGTTCCTCTATGATCCAACAGGTGGTGTGTTCAAAATGATGCACACGTTGGCAGGCAGCACAGCACCACTTGTGTGCAGAACTAATTATTTCCTAATTTTGTATAGAAATAACAATTATAGTGGATGGCAGACCACATATACCTGCTGCTTCTGCACAGTAAATATATAGAGGAACTTTCTTCATTTCTGTAGCAAAAGGGGTGGGGGTGGTGGTGTCCAGGTGTGCGTCTGTCACGTACCTGGGGAAGAGATGGCACCAGCGTGCACTATACAAGCCGGCAGAGGCAGTGTGATGCTCTGGGCAATGCTCTGCTAGGAAAATTCAGGTCTTGCCATTTTTGTGGATGTTTCTTTGACATGCACCAACTACCTAAACATTGTTGCAGACCAAGTACATACTGTCTAGGCAAATGTATTCCATGATGGCAGTGGCCTCTTTCAGCCTGCTCTGTGCTACACTACAAAATTTGTTCAGGAATGGTTTGAGGAACATGAGAAAGAATTCAAAGTGTTGATTTGGCCTCCAAATTCCCTAGATCTTAGCTGGAGCTAACATCTTTGGAATGTGTTGGAAGAATAAGTGTAATTCATGAAGGCCCCTCTTCACAACCTACAGGACTTCTGCCAGTACACCACAGTACACCATCAGAGGTCTTATGGAGTCCATGCCTCGACAAGTCAGAGCTGCTTTTGTGGCACAAGGAGGACCTGTAAAGTTTTAGACAGATCGGCCTAATGGGTGTATACTGTGTAACAGTAACATTTACACAGAACCACACACCAACCCTATGACCACCACCACCACCACCACCACCACTACTACTTCAGGTATTACTATTATGTGTGTGCCTGAGGTAGTTAAGGATCCACTTAAATACCAGGAGGACAAATCAGTTACAGAACTAGAGCTTGTGACCTCAGGTGGGGACACTTGTGTTATAAATCAGGTCATGATAGAAAATCACAACTTCCTCTTTGATTTGGAGGGCAGCTCACGTTATGGGGAAGCACAATCACAACATTAATAAAGAGTAATTAAGCTTGGCAGAAGGTTTACTGTTGCTGTGCAGAACGTCCCCAAACTTTTTCCAGTCCAACTTGGAAACTGGACAGACAGGGAAGTTCTAGCTCTGATCTGCCATTTACTGAATGCTGCTTGTGAAATACACAGACACGAATGTGATAAATCTCTTGACTGCTGCTTCTGCATACGCATACAAAATCATGTATCAAGTATAAACCAGGCCAGGCTACTTCAATGTATCGCACCTCCATAGGGTGGATTATTTTCCTATAACTACAAGCCCACCTTGTATAATCCTTACATATTGTTCAAAGCTTGATGTCATGTGACTGAGGAAGACAGACACACACATTCAAACACACTTTTTGAAGGTATTTCAAGAAATACAACCCTTCTAACTAAACCAATGTTACTCAGATATTAAAATGCCCTGATTAGTCCTAAATAATAATTCTTGAATAAAAAAAGGGTGAAGGTCACTAATCCTGTTAAAATGTAAAAATGATTAAATATGGGTTAATAATTTGTCATACAAAAATGTTTATCATTTGATAATGAAAAAAAAATTGATAATCATTTGATAATCAAATAATTTTAATAATCATTTATCTGTCTTTTCTTTTTATTTTAAAACACAATAGTCTAACAATGCACATGTACTTCAAGCTATTGTTCTATCCCCAATACTTAAGTAAACACAAGACGGTATCAGTCAGATACTCATTAGGCAAGAAAACTGCTTAAATTATGTTACAGTTTGATTATACTCTTAGGTCATGTGATCAGATACAATAACATGACAGACAATTGCAGACACCTCATTTCAGATATACTCAACCTTCTCTTTTATAAGGCAGTACACTAGATTCTGGAGCCTGACTGGGGGGATGCCCATACAGCACTAGTAGGGGTCAGGCACTGATGTTGGATAGGGAGGCCTGGGGTGCAGTCTATATTCCAGTTCATCCCAAGTGGAGTTCAGTGCCACTGTAGCAACCACACACTCATTCTGTGATTATGTAGAACTGAGTATAATTTTATTTTTATAATTATAATGTACTTCTCATAACACATACAAACAAGCAGACCTGACAACAAATAAGGAAAAAAGAAATATTTGCTTTTTGTCAATTTTTAGGTCCGCTGAGAAGGGTTTGGGCATTCACTGGTGTTATTTTCTTCTTTCGTATTTTTTATCTATAGTTGCAATTCTGTTTCATCATCTGATGGTAAGAAAAAGTGGCTGGTGTCATTGTACATACCTCTCTTCCAATGTAAGATTCTTCATCCTCTATGATAACCGCAGTGTACTGATCCGATTTTAATCCAATCAAAGACTGAATGTCTTCAGTCCTGTAAAAGGCAGCAGAACAACCAAAGCAGATGACGACCTCATTACTGAATAACTTGTAATGGACTAAATATTAACACTGAACCGTCTGAGAGGATACATTAATCTTTAACCATCAAACAGCAAGTCAGCAATAGTAATGTCTAGATTCTAAGGCTTGGCTATTTAGTCAGAAGTTATATAAGAACATTTTCATAATTCTGGATGGTATATTATACATTATAAACAGTATAAAAACAGTATAAACATTTTAATAGAATTGTGTTCCATCAAGTTTAAATCAAACATGACTGTGTTTGATGTACGACTCTTTAATACGAAATTTTAGTATCATGCTAAATGTTTTTTATTTGCATCCTTATGAAATCTGCAACAAACAAACAAACAAACAAACACACCTATATCAGACCCGTTAAGGTCTCCCTAATTTAGAAAATTTGTGGGAGGGATGGGCACATCCTATATTTCTATATTCACAGAAATTACCATTTTTGATCAGGCTAAACATGTAAGTGGGTTTATGCCTTTTATTCTCTTGGCTAATGGCATAATATTGAACAGCAAGACATTTAAAATCAAATTAATCTAAACAACTGGGGATCTTTTTCCCCCTAAACTTTATTCATTGATTATTCCTTACTTCTCTTCCTTCCTTGGGTTTACTTTATGGTTGCTAAATGCAAAGCAATTTAAGCAATGCAAAGCACACTATACTACTTTCCTTTTTAACTGGTGGTCAGACGTGTCCTAACTTAGTTCTAGAATTTAAATAATTAAAATAATAATTAAGGCACTTTTGTGTTTTGCTCTGGTGAACCGGACACATATATCTTAGGAGAATTCCAGACTTCCCCAAACTATATACGACATCCCAAATAACCACAAATTCTAAATATAATATAAAATCCCTGTTTGGGATTTTGTCCAGGTGTTTAGTTACTGAGTACCAGATAAAGAAAGAGACATTTTCACCTTCAGGACCTTATCCAGTGGAATGTTTTGTTCTAGTTTTTTATCAGATATCCAAATGGTTACAGTGGCAAAGCCAAAAGTATTTGAACAATGTTGCTGGTGTAGTGAATCTACATGCATGAATACATACACAAAATTTAGCATAAAGCATAGAACTATCTTATGGTATCAGGATTTGTAGGATTTTCAGTGACATACATGAGTTGTAGTCTTGCTGAATGATATTTAAACAGTTTTACCAGTTGGCAAATTTCAATTGGTATATTTATTTTCTTTGCCTTCACCACCAGGAGACAATTCTTTTTTGGGGGCTTTTTCCCCTGAATTTCTTGCTAATTTCAGCCTGTCCTATTCCCAGCCACCTGTCAGTTGGTATAACACAATTGATAGAAAGCACTTCCAACCACTTCTATATGCATGAGCTTACAGACACCCATGACTGGCTGGCTTCATACCAACACCCCTCAGTCTCTGAGAGCATGGCCAATTCTGCTCTCTGGACTACCGGCTATGGATGGATGGACAAAACATCACCTAGCACTTGAGAACATGCAATCTCTGGATAATTAAAAAAAATCTTCTCTGTTGCTTTTCATTTAGTTGTACCAGAAGAAACAATTCTAAATCCTAGGGTATTTTGTTTAGTCCCGTGTGCATGTGAACAGACCTGGCAGGTTCCAGCGGTGGGCAGTCAGCAGGCCAGTCTTGCTTTGTGTGGTTTTGGAGGAAGTTTACCATCAGCTGTCTTACTGTCTGAATTTCTCGATCAGCTCCTAATATCAGTCAAACAAATCAGAGCTCAACCAACAAGTAATGAATAAACCTTAAATAAAAAAAAAAAAAATCAAGAATCCAGAATTATTAGCAAATGTACATTAATCTCACCTCGATATGTTTTTCCAATGTCAAATGTAGTACCATGTGCTTTGAAGTACTGAGGAAGAAAACACAGAGTTATTCTTAATACAGAGAGGACAACAAGATTTGTGGCTTATTTAAAAAACAAAAAAACAAAAAAAACATAATTTCCTAAGTAGTTAAATAATAAAATTCAACGTATACCCGAAATGTAGGGTAGAAGTGGATGCTGAACTCTTTACAAATGTCAAAGTTCTTCTCATGCGCACAGTCCAGGACTCCAATACGGATGGCCTGGGACCAGTCTGTGGTGAAATAAAATTAAGAGTTAAACGAATTCACACAATACTTGATAAAGTATAACCTCCACATGCAACAACTCCACCTGTTAAAACAGGCCTCAGTTCATCATAATGTGAGTTTTGCACACATATCCCATCATAATATAATTATTATTGTTATTATGTAACTACCATGGCTGGAGTTTTGCACCCTAGACACACTATGATTAAATTTTTCTTTTGCTGTACTGTCAGCTGAGGTCCTGAATGCTAAAAACACATTCAGTTTCCTGCACCATCTGTAACCACAGAAAGCATTACTGAGACTATGTAGAGGGCAATGTAAAGCTTAACAGAGGAAAACAATCAATTAAAAATCTGCACAAAAGAAGCAGGTGGGGTCTGGCCAGACATATTATTGGGAAATAATTAAATATAGGCTGCAGTGGATGGTTCAGAAGTTGAGGTTTGAGGAAAGGGTTAGCTGGAAGGCATCACGAGTCTCCTAAACACCCCAACAGAGAAAATCTCCCCTTCTGCAGATCTGCTGCATTATTCTTCACCTGCTGGAGAGGCTCAGTGTGGGGGAATGCACACCAGGGTCAATATAGCACAATGGGATCACCCAACCCCTATTGTACAGGGAACAGCTGGTAGGCAGCCACTCACGAGCCACCAGACCGACAGCTTGTGCCAACAAAACCAGACTTAATGCATTCAGCAGAACAAATGGCTGGGTTCCATCAGTCACCTGATATGTCAAAACTACTACTTCTTACTAACATGTCGGCTCTCTGTATATATATATATATATATATATATATATATATATATACATACCTTTGCTGCTGAAACACAGAGAATTTTCCTGCTGTGGGACTAATAAAGGATTATCTTACCCTATCTTATTTTAAATATGAGGTCAGGTGGTGGATTTGTGGATCATGTGGTTAGAGGTTTCTTGTCCCTTTGCAAAAAAAAGAATCAAGAATTAGGACTACTTCCATTCAATTACAATTTTATTGTATAGCGTTTTTAACAATAGCCAGCAGCTTAAAAAATAAAATGCAGATGCAGATTTTTAGATCCCTAATGAAGAAAGACAGGGATGGTGGTGGCAAGTAAGACTGCCCAAAGACGTCATGAGGAAGCAATCTTTAGAGTGGATTTTAGACTCAAAATGGAAACCATCTTCTGGGTGACACAGGATTGGTTTTTTTTCCCTTTACTGTTCACTAAATGTGTTTAAAGCATGTCCAGTGCGAGTACGTTCAGGGATTCCCATCCTCACTTCTCACTCTCAGTGCCTTGTCTACATTCATGGACTTGTAGAGATGGTGCTAATAGATTAATCCACTTCTGGACCGACATGTTAAAGCAGATGGTCATTAGTCTCCACTGTACTGAACACGAGATGATTTCTGAGGGTGGTCTGGGTACATGGTACATCCCGACTTATTTGACTGGTTTCTCAGGCTCTTCTCTCATCCAATCAGTAACAGGTAGGTAAACTAGCAAACATAAAGGGATGATTGAGGTCTGCACACAATCATGCCTGAAAGGCAACCTTCAGTTCCAGGTTTACTTTCTCACACTGCTTCTACACTGTTGGCAAAAAAAGGTGGTGATGTTTATGCTGCCCGAACAAGTCTGCCACAACGCTGTCTACTTCCTCACAAGGTTACTACAACGTTGTCAAAAGGTACATTTACATTTACGGCATTTGGCAGACGCTCTTATCCAGAGCGACTTACAAGGTTACTGGTATTACAGGTAGG
>JAOVVF010000028.1:11439187-11455440 GCA_028565595.1 Duopalatinus emarginatus | reverse complement strand
CATACTAATTAGTATGCGACACGATGTAGTGCGTCCGAATACCTAGTACATAACAGGTAGTATGTGAAAGGTTCCCGGATGCCATTTCGGAAGCAGTGCGCGACAAGCCTCAACATGAACTACGGGTGAATTGCAGGACCAAATTAGAATTTGCGTTAACTGCACTATTTTTAAATCGCGATAATTTGAGATTAATTGACGTGTTAACTTCGACAGCCCTAGTAAAAAATATAATATAACATTTACACTTAACTATGCAAAGATAATATGGTATTTTGTCACAATTTTTAACTTTTCAAAACTTGAATGAAAATGAAATTGTGGTCACTTTTAGCCATAAACATAAACATAAACATCAGCAGGTTTGATGAAATCTCTTTTGCTGGTAGTCTTTGTGATTGCATGATGATACTCAGTCCTATTTGCAAGCTTATAATTGTATTGAGTATTTTTGTGTGCAGTAGCATTACAATTTACCATCAGTGGATTTAAGGGGTGAAATGTTCCAGTATGATAATGCCCCTGTGAAGTGTAGCCTATAAAAACATGGCTTGCCAAGGTTGGTGATGAAGGGGACTTGAACAAAGCCCTGATCAAAACCCCACTGAACACCTTTGGGATGAAACAACTGTGTCCCAGTCTTCCTCACACAACATCAGTGCCTGACCTGACTAATGCTTGTGGCTGAATGGGTAAATCCTCACAGCCATGCTCCAAAATATAGTGGAAAGCCTTCTCGGAAGAGTGGAGTAGCTTATTATTACAGAGAAACCAACTCTGAATGAGATCGGCCTACTGAACACACAGAGATCGGTATCCTGAGTGAACCGTAGGGGGCAGTGAACACGCTTCCCCTGGAGTGGGGGGGGGGGTAGCAGTTGCGGGTTTTAGTGCCTTGATCAAGGGCACTTCAGTCGTGTCTTGTCCATTGCAGGGATCGAACCTGGGACCTTCCTGTCACAAGACCGGTTCCCTAACTGCAAGGCTACGGCTGCCGCAAAATACACATGAGCGCTGTAAATGCATTACTAAGTGCGGCATGTTCATGTTGCATGTTTACTTGGTCTTTGTTTATCCTGCTTGTAAACACACAAACATGACAGCCTGGTTCCCATCCAGTAAACCTTCCTGCCAAGCTTTCAATCAAAAAATGAATAGTGCACATCTTTATATCTGTATAGTTTGTAGGTGTTTTATTTATATTACACATACAAATGTACTATATATGTTTATTTGTTCATTTGGGATTTGTATTTATTCCCTATCATAGACACATACATTTAGTAAATTTTCGAGAAGGGTACCAATTCAGGAATTGACTGTATTGATGCCTTTGCTAACTACAACAGTAATGGCTGAATCACTCAGCCAAGAGCATGAGTCAGCAAATATGCTGGACATACACTTTACATCACCACTGAAAATGAATTACAGCTGCCTCAAGAATGATTTGATGTTTAAAAGGAACCAAAAAGATACCAAGTTTTACTGATTTTACTAAACAAGAAGAAGGTTCTTACTTATATTTTGAAATATTTTATCAGGGTACAATTTTATTATGGGAAAGCCAATCATTTGACTGCAGTAATTGTAGCCAAGTATTTAAACATCTGTAGAACATGCTAGATCTGTATTATAAAAGGATCTTTAAAACCTGACCCACCGTATCCATGAGGTTTAGAGTTTGCCTTCAATGATTCTTGCTTATGTGGAGGTTTTCCATCATCTCTTCTAACTTTTCTCTCAGTGCTGGTGTTATGGCATGGCTTGCTTCGGTGGCTGTATGCTGAAAAGCATTTGGTGTCACTTGAATCTTTGGACCCTGCTGTCTGTAGGATCTCTTGCTCTGCTGGGATATTATGTTCTCCCAAACTTCTCTTCTTTCCAAGATTCCATACTTCATCTGCTGTTAGAAGTCTTCTCAGGCCTGCTTTAGTAAGAAACCTGTGGAAGTCAAAATAAAGTTAGCTTTCACTTTTAGGGTTGACTTAGGGTCAGCCTAGGCCATATCCTGACGGCTTCATGTTGCAGCAGGATCAGCTTCTCGGCACAAGAGTCACATAAAACCGCTTCATCATCCCACATGAAAGAGAGCATTGATCTTCTCCGAAATGCATTGCACTCTGGTGGAATCCCTGATGTCTTTTTTCCAACAGTATTAGTTTTCAAGTCACAAGTCTTCATTATGTAATATAAAGACACTCAGGCCTTGCATGCAAAACACACACACAGAAAGAGACTGAGAGAGAGAGACAGAAAAAAAGAGTCTGTAATGTCTTATACCTACCCTGGCCTGTTCATGGCTGGCATAGTGGCATGATAGAGCCACAGAATCTAACAGATCAAGGTACATTAGACTATCCTCCTTGAGGATCCCCAGTGAGAAACTGCAGCCACTCCCCAAATCACCACTTGCAGTCCCATCTTAGTGTGAGCTGGAAGAGCAGTATACAGCAGCCTGCATCCCTCTCTTCAGCCGTGCCCTCCTTTCCTCTCTCTCTCTCTCTCTCTCTCTCTCTCTCTCTCTCTCTCTCTCTCACACACACACACACACACATACACACACACACACTCTCTCTCTCCAATCATTCTGCCTCTCCCATCCATCCCCCCTCTGTATTATCCCTCTCTTTCTCTCTGCTTCCCTCCATTACTTAGAGTAATTACACTGAGTGGTGCATTGTAGCAGTGATAGAGTACAGTGCACACCTAAGACAACATGCTCATGATATTTCCGTCCTGTGCTGCAGGCGTATGCTTAAAAAAAAAACGCCTCGTGATTTGTGTCATGCTTCACAGCCCTGGTGTGTCTTAAATGCTGCACTGCAGTATTTCATAAATCCCTAAGAGGTTGCACGTCAAACCAGAGTGGACTTCAATAGCCACTGTAAAACATTGTTAAATAGCTCTCTTTTGTTTAATGCACGACAGTAGAAGTGATTGGCGACACTTGCCTCCCCTGCTTACTTGGCATCTTATCTTCACCTCTGGCAGCTGGTATAATCCCAGGGTTTGTGATTAGACTCTTTCCCTCCTGTAGAAAATAAGAAATAACACAGCATGGTTTTGGAGTGTCACCTGAACACTGTGGATAAATGGTGGGTAAAATCCAGCTCTCCTACCCTACACCTTCTGCCCAATACAGCTCCAGCTCCTATGGCCTTTTATATAATAATAATAATTAATAGAAAGGCACTGGCTGCAGGGCAGGATGGCAGCTAGGAGATGCTAGGAGTAAGAAAAGAAGATGTAGAATAGTTACTGGCAATGAAGCTGTGTCTCTGGGCCCAAGATCACTCTCACTCATGGACTGGTTCTTCTCTAGTACTTGTCGAAAGTGAGTAGTTGACTTCTTGATGTCTAGGATGTCTCTGTGGTGGTACAGCAGGAGACGTCGCTGTTGTTGCCCACATTTATATACATTGCTCCAATGGTGGATCTCCGCCTGGTAATAAATTATATGGCAGATATACACTATATGGACAAAAGTATTGGGACACACCTCTTGATCATTAAATTCAGGTGTTTCATTCAGTCCCTTTAACACAAAACCTAGCCATGCAGTCTGCCTTTACAAATATTTTTTTTTTTAAATGAGTTGTTCTGTGAAGGTTCGGAATTTGAGTATGGTGCTATAATAGGATGGATGCCAACGCTGCAACAAATCTGTTCGTGAAATTTCTTTCTTCCTAGATAGTCCACCATCAACTGAGTGGTAGTATTATAAAAAGTGGAAGTGTTTAGGAACTACATCAAATTACAGAGTGGGTCACTGAGTGTTGAGATTGTTGACACTCTGCTGACTCCAATAACTGCAGACTTCCAAACTTCCCCTGGCATTAACATCAGCACAAAAACTGTGCATCAGGAGCTTCGTGGCTTAAAGGGGCAGCCATGTCTGGAGGTTAGAAAACTGGTTGTGTGACTGAACAAGACACGACTTGTATGCAATAAAGCAAGGCATCTAACCCCCAATTGCTCCCAGGATGCCATTGATAGGGGCAGTCTCCACTCTGGACAAGTGTGTTCACTGCCCCTAGTTTACTAGTGTGTGTTTCACTGCACAGATGGGTTAAATGCAGAGGTCAGTTTCCTTTGTGTGCAAACACAGTAGGTCAATAACAAAACCTACTTGTCTACTTGTCAGGCTGATGGATGAGTTTGGGTTTGGCGAAAGCCAGGAGAACGTTACCTGCCTGTTTGCACTATGCTAACTGAAAAGTTTGGTGGAGGAGGGAAGATGATATGGGGTTATTTTTAAGGGAAATGTTAATGGTTCCATATACCAATACATTTTGTCAAACTTTGGGATGAACTAGAATGAAGAATGCAAGCCAGGCCAACATCCAACATCAGTGCCTGAACTCTTCTGAATGAATGAACAAAAGTTCCCACAGGCACACTTCAAAATGCCTATGTATATATATATATATATATGTGTGTGTGTGTGTGTGTGTGGATTTCTTTCTCTTTTTTTCATTTTTAAATAAACAATTGAGAGAGTTTACAATACATAATTGCCTTTTTTAAACAAAGGCAAAAATGCTGTTTTCACCTCCTCCTGTCTGAGTCTGCTTAAAACTTCTTCCTGCTTCTTCTTTATTTCAGTGACAACATCCTCCTCTGGTAAAGCATTCCTTACAGAGACAAAATAAACCCTTATAAAATAACACTTATGGCTAAGTTTCAAGTAATTAATCAACAGCATAATCTCCATTATGTACTTCATGTTCATGCAGAAACAAACACATATGTTCCATGACACATGTTTGCATGGCTTAAAGAGGAAGTTTGTTGATATGTGATGGAATTTGTAGTAAGCGTGAAAAATATCTATGACTAAACTAGAAGAGACTGTAGGCAAATACACCGACTGTATGAAGAGTTAGTAACAGTAGTGACAGTTGTGGTAGTGGTTGGGACATTGGACTTTCAAAAGGTTGTGTGTTGAGACGGAACCTTAACCCAAGAACTTAGAAGTAGAAATTGGAAAAATGTAATTTGTTCTGGATGAGAGCATCAGCTGAATTCTGTATTCTGTATAGCCAAATAATGTATTAGCTAAACCTACCATATAGTTCACTATGCAGCAGGATGTATCTTAACCTATATCTATATCTGTATTTTATCATCTGTATTTAGATTTAAACCCAAAGTGGGTGTAGCCTCAGCGAGAAAGTTTTTTTTCTGACCTTTTTATTTTTTTTAAATGGGACTTTATAGGACCAATTGCTATCTGAGCACTCCCATGAACTTCGTATCTGAGTATGCACTCATACCTATGAGTTACATATCTGTTCACTCACTCGTGTCTATGAGTAACAGACCTGACTGAGTCACATAAATTAGTCACATGAGCTTGTTTCGCCTGATTCAGTCCTTACTGACAGTGCACAATTTGTCAGAACCCTTCTACCTCTTCTTGGCATTGGCTATTTCTCAACCCAGCAGTGACACTTTCAGAATCTCAGCAACACAGCTATGTCTATAGCTTAATATCAGCACACACTACTTTGACATTACCCTATCTGAGAATGTATCACAGCCCATACAATCAGGTAGTCCCTTTGCAGTAATGGATTGGGTGGAGAGATGATTGACATCTTTGGCAAAAAGTGACTCATATAGATGATGTATTCAAGTAATAAAATTACTTGGAAAAAGTGCGACTAAAGGTGTTTAATATATTTAAGTCTGGTATAAATTTGTACAACTGTTACATACTCACTTCTTACAGTGATCCAACCATGCAAGCTCAGCCTGTGTTCTCTCCCACAGTGCTTTCTTTCGGAGCCTGAAGAGGGCACTGAACTGGCGCGCCCTGAGCTCCTCTTCCCAGATACACTGCTGACTCTGTGCCAGTGAAAGGTGGCACTGGGAATGTCCCTGACTATACAACCCACTCATCTCACACTGCACAGATGGATTAATGCATCAGTTAGTATTTACTTTGGATTACATGTCTATATGACTGTTTGATGAACTGCATATCATTAAAAACACCCTATATCACACCCTAATTTAAGGGTTTACCTTGTTATTAGAATCTGTGCTTTCACTGCCTTCTCCTTCATCTGATGTGCACTGAATCATTCTCTGTTCACTCTGTAGTGCACACATCACTGGACAAACCTCCTCATCTATAATACACATTCAGACATTCACTGATTTCTCTTATTCTTTGTCTTTATACCATTTCAAATGGATGGTGTCCAGTGACCAAGTTAACCAGTTACCTAAACAGATTTTTGTTTCCTTCTTCATCGGCACATTTCCACTGATGGACACAGATTTCTTCTTATTTTTCTTTTCCTTATACTTTATTCTGTCTGAAACTTCATGTTTATCACTAGCAGGCCTTGTTTGAGTCAGAGCTTCTTTATGACTAGTGATGCCAAGCCGAACAGTCTCATTCTTTACACGAGCATCCAGAGAGGCCATCGTCTTTCTGAGAGCATCCACTCTGTGCCTCTGAGCTTGTACCTGGATAATCAACGAGCTATTCACACCATCCAGCCACACAGGACTGTTGGTCTTAGACTGCGCAGCAGACAACAGCTTCACTGGCACAGTTCTGCTACATAGATGTAAACAAAAACACACGTTAACCATGGCATATTATGAGTTTTCTCTAAAGCAAGAACAGTGGATACAAAGAGACCTAAGACTAGTTGAATGCTGCCCTCACCTGGATGTGTTCAAAACAGCATATTGTACATTGAGCTGCAGTCCAAGAGCCTTGCTGTCAGCACGTAGGTGCTTGTCAGCATTTTTGAGTTTCTGAGGAACAGATATGTAATGAAAAACAGCATCGGATAGTCAACTCATGTGTGTGTGTGTGTGTGTGTGTGTGTGTGTGTATTGAATGACAAAACACATGCATATGTATAGACAAGAATATAGCACTATAAATCCCACACTTACAGTTATAATCCTTTGGAAATAGGCATCTTAGGAAAACATAAAGTATTAAATAATAAACAAGAAAAGAAAAAAAAGAAAAGCAACAGATTTATGATTTAGTCAAACAGCAGGTATGTAGACAACCACAACTCAGTTCTAGCATTCATGAATAATTTAAAAGCTATTACAGGTGCTGGATTAGACATGAAGTATGGAATGAAGTTGGAATTTTATCACACTTCACAGCGTGGGCTGACCTGAGGTCTATGCAGCTGAATTAAAGGGAGTGGTGCATTGAAAATAATGCCTTTAATATTTGTTTAATAAGCTGCAGGGCACTAATTCCAGACACACCTCTATACATACCCCAGACTCCTGTGTCTGCTGTTTCCTGCTCCTGTGGAGAACGTCTTTTTGCTTTCTCACTATGTCCTGCACACTCCTTTTCTTCCTCTCTTGCTCAAATTCCACTTTTCTTTTCATCTCTTGTTCCCTTCTCCTCCTCTCGAGGACTTGCCGATGCATGTATTCACGTACCTCTT
The DNA here is from genome assembly GCA_028565595.1 of Duopalatinus emarginatus. NCBI lineage: Eukaryota > Metazoa > Chordata > Actinopteri > Siluriformes > Pimelodidae > Duopalatinus > Duopalatinus emarginatus. Next base: position 11,447,995 of record JAOVVF010000028.1, on the reverse strand, counting down.
GTGCTTTTTGCCTCTGTGCTGAAGTTTGCTTGGCTGGACCTTCATTCTCCTTCCCTTTCATACACAATGACCATGCAGGATTGCTATTACCACAGCTACCAGAAGGGTTTGTTGCCTGGTTAGGTGGACGTGAAATATTTCTAGGGGGATGTTGGCATGAATTCTCAATTACATTTGGCTCATTAGATCTTTGTTTCGAACCACCTTGAGTGTTCAGTTCTGCACTCTGTTGGTGATCCTTCAGCCTCAGACTTCTCTGCTGCTCTGTAAATTAAACACAGAACTTGATGAAGAGTTGCACGTTAATATATGGGATCAGGATACATATATGCTGTAGATTAGAGGTAGGATCTTATGGCAGTCATATGGTTTAAGTTGATTGTACCACAATAAGAGCACTGAATTCTGCAGCATACTCTTGGTGTTGTCCTCCTGGATCTGTGAGGCCCTGATGCACTGGGAATCTAAAACGTCTTTTAAGAGCTTCTGGGCATCTCTCCAAGCAGATATGTATGTATAATGTTCTATATTATTGTGAAGGAAATGTTAAAAACCTTATTGTAGATTTTTGACAAAATATCATGTTACCCAAGCAGGATATTAAATACGTTTTATTAACATAGAGACATAGGCATCCAACTGAATCAGTTCTTACGTTTTTTAGAAGCAGTACCCTGGAGGGCTCGGTACATATATATATGGGCTCGGTCTGGTGGTGGGTCTATATGGGCCTTCCATTGAGAGGCTTGCATACCTCTAAGTACTCCTTTCCCTGGTCAAAGAAATCATTAGACCATATTACATTATAATTTCATTTATCAGACCATGATGTCCTTATAGGCCTCTATATCTATTTTATGGGAGCTTTTTGATGATGTCATAGCTCATTCAATGCTAAAAAAAGCTCAGATACATTACAGACCTTTGCTGCTCACTTTGCAGACTTTCCTGGTTCTATGATCTTGACTTTTCATCACTGGATTTGAACACATCATTTCCAGCCTTTGCTCTCGGATCTTTGCTCTGAGATTCTCAAGAGCCTTTGATTTTGGGGAGCCCTTCTTCAGCAGGTCCATTCGGTTGTCCCTTAATGAGGTGAGAAATAGTGCACTACTTTGTGGGGATCTGTGGGTATGAAACTTGGTCTGCTGGAGAGGAACCTCCTCTAACATGTCTCTGCACATGTCCTGACGGAGAGGTTTGGGGAAGATCTCCAACAGAAAATCAGTGGATGAATGGGGCTCAACATTTGTCGTCGTACACCACATATTCCTGTGGGTGAATAGCAGGAATAGTGTTAGACTCTCCCATTTTATATACACATTTATGATATTGATCTGAATATATTTTGGATGACTGATTCATAAAAAAGAGCAGCATTTAATGTTGCACACATGAAATACATCTTGCAGAGAAATGGTGTTGCTGTTTTTTATGATAGTAATGCCGAACATGTCCTAAATCTACTGCAGGTATTCAGTTAGGGTGGGATCGGGTGACTGTGAAGGTCATGACATATGATTTACAAAAGTCATCCTGAAATAGACTACTCTTATCAGGACAAAAATGCTTTATCATAAGATAAAGGTGGTCAGAAGAGAACTTTGTATTGATTTGTGATAAGTGAACACAAACCATGCTGGAGAACAAATCCCTATCAAAGATGAACAGAACCACTGGTTTTAACATTCATTTTAATTTCACCTGTTTGTAAATGTAAGACCATTACGAATTTAAAGGTTAGCAAAACATTTTAATTATTATGTAAATAATAAATCATCTCAACTTAAACGTATGTATGTATATTTCATATGCACAAATAAAATCAGTGTTCTCTTGTGATAACTGACTGCCCAGTTGTTCTGACTCTTTTTTAATGATGATCTATACTTATTCTTTCTTACATACTGTAAACATAATATTATATTATTTATTGGCATAGATCCTGACATTGACATACATTTGAGTGCAAAACTTTGCATCCCCTCAAATCACCACTGCTCTGAGTGTATGTCAGAACAAATCAACAACCCAAGAGATAATGTTTGTAATAAATAAATAGATAAATGTTTGGAATAAAGTAGAGTTATAACAAATATGCAAGGTAGAATGCAGTGAATCAATATTACATCTAAGAATATCTGAATGCTATCAGGAGGATGCATCGAAAGATGAAAAGGCAAATGGTGAGCATGAAAGCTATTACAAAGCATTTAGACAGCGATCCAAACTGTTCTCGACTGACAGACTTTCACCAGTTGTATTAGTTGTGATCATGAAGATACATCTCAAACCAACAAACTGTAGGCCATAGTAATATGTTATAATATATTATAATATAATACATTAGGACAGCATTCGAATAGCATTTGAGGTCACAAAGTTACACACATCAGTAAATATAAAAACAAAAGGAGAATTTTACCTTGATATCTAATGAAGTAGATGAAGATGTAAAGAAATTGTACCTTTAAAAAAAAAAAAAAATCCTTTACAGGGTTTGAACTCTACCTTCTCTAACTCTGTAATTTGTCATTTTGTTTCCATCAGTTTGTGTCATGCACCGTTTCTGTTATAATGTTTGTCCCACGCTCTTAGTAACAGTGTCCTAGTACAGCACACACACACACACACACACACAGACGGATAACAGGTAACCTGCACATTTACCTCACCTCTAAGTGAAAAGCGTAGATACACAATCAATGCTAAGACTCGGCACGTGGAATAAAAGTAAAAACTCGAATATGTCAGTGTCGAGTTAACAAAAGCTGGTGATTTTCCCTGCAGTTGCAGAGCACACTAAATAGAGGTCTGAGCAGAGATTAGTTTTGTATTGCACAGCTAGAGAGGAGTGAAGCCATGTCTCGCTTTGATAAATCATCTGAAAACATCAGAAAGCTCATGGGGTCTCAGTAAGAGGGCCACCATCCCTTGCAACAAAACACTTGTTTAGAAGTGCTTTGCTGCTGAGACCATGCAGGAAAGACACCTTTGAAGTTAACGAGGAATAAGGAATATATTCAGGCATTTCAGACTGCAAGCATATTGATTTTGTGTTTTCTTGAAACAGCATCCTATGGGGATTGCACTGCAGAGTAACAAATAAAAACAATCAAATATATTCATTTCTTGTCCACTCAATCAAGCAAACAGCAGTGGGTGTCTGCACACCAATCACACTGCGACTATTCAATCTGCTCACCCACACACAAATACAAGTGTTTACAGGAACCACGCAGCTGGGCCACAGTGCAGTGGTGTATCAGGAAAAAACGAGAAGCAGCTGTGGGTGTGTATGTGAGAGTGTGTGTTCAGCATGCTGGATGCACAGCAATGGGTCTGAGATAGACAGAGGACTAGGGACCAGCAGTAGCAGCTGCCCTGCTGGCTGGCATGCAGAGCTGAACCAAGTAAATTAGCCAGAGAGAGAGAGCGAGCGAGCGAGCGAGCGAGAGAGAGAGAGAGCGAGAGAGAGAGAGAGAGAAATAGAGACTGCTCTATTTCTCTCCAGGGCTTACTGAACGGATGGGCATTCATCCATTCAATTCAGGCAAGGCCCCAGGCTACACTGTGTTTCTTTGGTTTCCCTGGTTTCAGTCGTTATTGCCCACCTCCACCCCCTCTCCCCAATGCAGCAGTAACTCATGTTTTCATCAGCTGCTGAGGAAAATAGTTAAATATGTAATATAAACCACTAAACCTAAGAAACATATATATGATTATTTTGGAAGTAGCACCAATACTATAGTATTAATGAAGGAAACGTGATATTACAGGAATGTGAACTGGACAATTTTGTACACATTTGATCCGTCATGGTTCTTGTCTGTATCTGTCTCTCTCTTCAGTGAACGTGTATGTCTGCACGTCTATCTGTCTACAAGTGTGTGAATGCACAGGAGCAAGATTTGGGAAGCGATTTGCAGTTCCTATAGCAACCATGATGTAAGCTGAGAGGGGCAAATGCGCCCCATCAACCCCCACCCATCTCTTTCTCTTCCTCTCCCCCTCTAAAAGAGACACAATCCGACTCAAAGGAAAACTGGGTGTGTGAAAATGGCAAGTGCACCACGTTTTGCTGGATTATAAAGATCTCTTTCATCTCCTGTTCTGTTTTTCTTTTTACATTACGGATGAAGATAAGCAAGCTGGGAATCTCTGCTCAATAACAAACACGGTTGGGTGTCGGGCGAGAAAGGTGTGTGTATTGTCTGCCTAGGAATTCATTCAGTCTGTCACTGGGCTTTGGCATCTGAGGCTATTCAGTGCAAAAACAGCCCAGTGCAGCCAGTGTTTGTTTGAACCTTTATAGCTGTTACTTAAACATCTAAAAGTTGTTGCAAAGAGATGATTTTGTATATGAAAACATCATTTGTCATGTACCTATCAAATTTAGGCTCATCTATAAATTTTGTTTAACTTAGGGTCAATAATTTTATGTGAAAACTAATACAAATACAGCATTCATTTAACATTGTTTCACTTGCTCAAACTTTGTTGGGCCTTAGGCTACTTTGTGCATCATGCCTGCTGTAACTAGGTTCTGTGACCTAGATTTGGTGTTAGCATGGCAAACAATTTAAAAAGCGAACTCAAAAGTATTGTACTTTTCATGTAAGTTGACTGGAGGTAAAACATAAATGACTCTTTATATTATGTAAATTTGAAGTCTGTTCTCCAGTGTGTTTGTCAAATTAATAAAAAAAATCTAAAATTAAATGAAATACATTAAATAAAATGTTTATTACTTGTTTAATATAACAAATCACCACTGACACCATTAATACAATTTAATTAAGCTTGATTGAGACAACAGGCCAAAAAATAACAACAACAACAAAAAAACACAATTTCCCCATTACACCAAATGTGTACAGGATACAGCATATTTATGGCCTTCTGTTTAACAGTATGCAAACTGCATGTCCCAGTCACCACACACTCTTACAAACATTTAGAAGACATAATTTCGCTAAATTATGAATTATTTGAATTAAATAAAAATTGAAAAACATAAGTAAGTACTAATATTAACTAATTGTCCCCTAATACATCCTCAGGATACTAATATCTACCTCTCCTCATCACTAGGGTGTTAAAATCAATGTTACATTCATTTACTCATCCTTACATATTTTTTTACTTACAAATGTGCAAGAAGTGTATTTTTTTACACTAAAAACTAATTGTCACATTTATGTAAGTCTCACTAAATACATTTAGGGTAATAGGGAAACTTTTCTTTAGTATGCTACATGACCTTTACAGTTTCAGATTCAATTTACAAACTGGCTGGTTATGCCCTAGTTTTGGTCTGCAGGTTTCTGAAACAGAAATCTGCAAGGGGGTACATACTCTAATTTCTCACCTAGAGTTTTCTTTTGATTTGTCCACAGACATTATTTCCCAGGTCCCAATCCTAAGTAGCTAGAGTAGGCCACTTGTCTGCCTAGTTGTCTCGTTTTATTTATCATACTCTTCTCTTCTAAAAACCAAGGTCATTCCTTCCCTAATGAGGACTCCCTCTTCATAGTCCTCTGTGATTATAAAAGCAGCCACATGGAAAACCAGCGCTGTCGACATCTTCCACAGCCCAATGGCCAGCCTGGGGAGGCCCCAGCTGGAGCCCGGTCATCTGAATGTGAGTCCCCACTGCTGTCCGGCACCACTTCGCTCATCTCCCTCACCCAAACAGAGGAGCTCTTTGATCTGATAGCCAGTTCACAGAGCCGACGACTGGATGACCAGAGGGCCAGTATAGGAGATCGACTGGGCATCACGATATCACAAAACAGCACTGGCCATCTTTGTGAAGCCTGTAATCCACAGGAGCTTAGTGATGAATTCTTTAACATGCTTATAAAATATCAGGTAAAACTCATTGACCACCAGTGTGTAGATGTAGAACAATATTTTGTTCATTGAACTACTCATACCACTATGTTATTCAACTGCACACAATATACACTATATGGCCAAAAGTGACACCTGACCATCATACCCATATGTGCTTGTTGAACATCCTATTCCAAAACGATGGGCATAATTGTGGAGCTGGCCCTACCTTTGTTGCTGTAACAGCCTTCGCTCTTCTGGAAAGACTTTCCATCACATGTTGGTTTTGAGCAATAGTGAGTTCAGAAAATGCTTTTAGGAGAAACGTTCTAGTTCAACCCAAATATTTCAGCAAGCTTGAGGTTGGAATTTTATGCAGGCCACTTCCACACCAATCTACGAAAACCTGTCTTTATGGACCTTGATTTGTGCACAGGGCCACTGGCATGCATGTATACCATACAAAGCCATTCCCTCATTGCCTCCAACTTCCACCTGGAAACAGTTTGTGTATGGTCCACATATGGATATGATTGTCAGGTCTCCACATAGTGTCTAGCCATACATTTTATTATATTGTATTATAACAAATAGAAATTCAAGTATGAAGTCTTTTTCTCAATTTGTCCCAATGTGTCTATCAGTCCTCCCGGATCAATGACCAGAGGTGCTCACTGCCTCCAGTTCCAGATCCAGATGAAGATTTATTCAGTCTTATTCAAAGAGTACAGGCAAAACGAATGGACGAACAGCGAGTATCCTTCTATCCTGATGAAAATGATGCCACAGACTCTGAACCCAAGACCAAGGCAACCAATTAAGAGTCTGTCCCATCTATGAGTGACTTCTGCTGCCACGTTTATGGTCTAGATCTCTAAACCAAAGTCTGGGTAGACTTTGGTGGAAGTAGTTGAGCTCCCAGATTGGCCCAGATTTGTGACATAAAGACTGGAATATGGTTTCTCAAACCTGTAGCATTACTGAAAAGCACATTATGGTGTCTTCTCTTCTCCCATCACAGCTGAATGAACCCAACAACTTATTAACAAAGTTCCTTTGTGCTCTAATATGGCCAGTTTCATGAGTTTCCAAAAGAGTGTGTTACAGTAAGAAACACACTCAACTATGTATGGAACAAGTACCTTAGAAAACACGTCTAGAAAGCAGGACCATTGTTAGACCATTAGACCATGTTGTCTGAGGGAATGGGGGGAAATAATCTGCTTTGCATATGTTTGTTCAGATTCTAATACAACAACAGATGGAAAGTTCAACATGTTAATAATTTCTAATGGTAATTCTATTAATTGTCACACGTTTCATTTTCAAGTCAAGTGGAAAATAATGACCCACCACAATGTGAATATAAATCTGTTGGTTCTTGTTGGCATAAAAGGGTAATGCATTAATCATATGCTAACCTGTCAGAGAACTTATTCAGAAATCTACTAACTACAGAAGACACATTCCAATACAAAAACTATTACACTAAGCCTGAAAGCTGTTGTTAAAGACAAAAATATGCATATACTGTTAATTTTTAGAACATGTTAATAGTCTCTTTTAAAAAATCATATAACATTTTTCATGTTTTAGTAAATAAATATGTGTTTTAGTATGTCTGCTCATAATTTATAATCCATGTGCATCCTTTAGGTTACAGAATGAACCTTCAAATTAAATATGTTCACATTTTAGCTTATAATGTATTCCACTCAATTAGTCAATCAAACAGCTCCTAAGAGGTCTAGGTAAAATATTTTTTAAAAAGGTACCCATGTAAAAAAAATGAGTTGCCTCGCAAATGTTTCCCAATACTTTGCAAATGTTTTGCATTCCTTCTGAAATAAATTCGCGTTCCCTTGCAAATGTTTTGCATTCCCTTGCAAAATACACATTTTCATGCAGACAGTGCTTCAGTAGATTAGAATATGGAGCAGCTCATTGAAGTTGACATGACAGCTTCATGGATACAGATGGATGTACGCTAAATGTAGACAAACTGGCTATTGAATTAGAAAAGATGTACATTTGATTCTTACAGAGTTAGATCCCAAAGGTGTCAAACATTTGTGAGGGAATCATTCTTATTGCATTTTATTTTATTATATTATTTTTTAAGAGAATGGCTTATTTATTTATTTGTTTGTTTGTTTGTTTGTTTGTTATTTGAATGCAAAACATTTTTTCGTCTAAGGGCCCCTTAAGGGCTCCGTACTCAAACAATAATGTTCAGGGATTTTCTCTTCAATCAAGTAAATGCAGGGTGTGTCCTATAATACAAGTAGTAATCTGCGCGGATTTGGGCAGAGCCGTGTGACACACACACACACACACACACACACACACACACACACACACACACACACACACACACACACACACGTCGAGACATAGACTGCGTTGCCAGGTATATATGAAGTATGAAGATTAATTTCCGAGCGCCTTTAAGGTGATTTGAAATACTTTAAGGTATCCACATGTTAGTCCCTTTGTTATAACAAGTTTCCGATTTAGCCTGTGGCAAAAAAAAAAAAAATTGAGGCGTATTTAAATGAGGACTTCATATTCGGCCAATGGGTTCAATCTGGCAACCCTGAAGAGAGCCGAATTGTCCGCCGGCCGCTCCGCTCACTACACCAGCGCACTGTGGACTTCTACTGCAGGAAGAAGATGAACAACGAGGCCAAGGAGTATCTCTCCAAACGACAGATCCCTCATCTGTTCGAGGTATGACCTTAAAGATAACAAAACAAATAAAAACTTTTCTCAAGTATTTCATACTGAGGTTTTTAAATAGTGTTGTTTTTTTTTCAACAGGTAGGGAACATCTGTAAACATCTGTCAGGAGTATTAATTGCATATATAAGTAGTTAACTAGTTGTCCACATAGATTTCAATTCAATTCAATTCAATTTTATTTGTATAGCGCCTTTAACAATGAACATTGTCTCAAAGCAGCTTTACAGA
>JAOVVF010000028.1:11415099-11439087 GCA_028565595.1 Duopalatinus emarginatus | reverse complement strand
ACAATGAACATTGTCTCAAAGCAGCTTTACAGAAAATAATAAAAAGAGTTATACATTTATAGAATTATTAGAAATTTCTCTGTGCGGTTTGTGCAGGTGTTGTACTCATACATATATAAAAGTGTCAGTCTGAGGAATTTTACTCTTAATTTTAGTAAATCTGGTATAAGTTATTGTCTTCTGATCAGTGTTGCTTGAATCATCGGTCCTCCTGTATAGTGCACAGTGGATTAAATCATGCAGAATCACTGCATGTCCTGGTATATGTGTACATTGTATTAATATTTTGAAACTGATAAAGTGATGATGAATTTATAAAATTAGATCAAAGGTAATATCACTAAGCCGTCCATTTCCTGCTGAGTGAATCTGAGCTGGAAATAAATCCTAACACTTTTTGTGTTGTTGTTGAAAAGTGGCAACAGTTTGGTGAGGGAAATATCGGCTAGACGTACATCTCTCTTAGATACTTAAAATGTGTTGCTATGGTGATCCTCAAGTGGGACGCTCTGATTGCAGAGACTTGAGCCACAAGTTTGCATGCAAGTTCTCCTCTGTGAGTGTCAAGGAGGATGAACTCTCAGATGTCTCATGCAGATGCATACAAATGACATAAAGAGAATACAGAGGTAAATGCATGTTGTTGTATGCTGTATTGAATGCTTACTTCAAAAGTAGTTTATACGGCTATGTGGTCTTCAGTGGAGGAAGATTTTTGCCTGCACAGGCTGGATCAGGCAGGTCAGCATTTCTGTCAATATAACAGGGTTTTGTCTTTTGGTGATAGGTGAAGATTGAAACTCCACATGTTGTGCACTGGCTGTCTCCAAGGCAACAAGCCACCTATTTACCTCATGTGAATCATCATACATGCAGACCAAAGAATGAAAAGACAAGAACGAGTGTGCAGGAAAAAGAAAACAGGAGAGAGAGACAGAGAGATAGATAGAGTGAGAGAGAGAGAGAGAGAGAGAGAGAGATCTGGCATTCACCATAGGCTACAGGCATTAATGAAAATGAATTTGCGTAGGCACACTATACAGGTAGACAGTGTATTCTATTAGTCATTATTAATCACGTCTACAAGTTTTTTTCCACATTCAAAAGACAGCTTGATGTTCAGAATATTCAATCTATGTATTAACTTATTGGAAGTTAAATTATATATTATAATTAGGAGCTATACCTCTCAACGTCTCACCAATATTTCTGAACTGCTTAGATCTGCCATTCTAGACAAGACCTTTATATATAAATAAATAAATAGATAAATAATAATAACAACAACAACAACAATAATAATAATAATAATAATAATAATAATAATAATAATAATAATAATAATTAGTGTTGTTTTGTTATTATTATTATTATTATTATTATTATTATTATTATTATTATTATTACAGTCAGCTCTTGTCCATCTACCCTGTTGCCTTTATTTAGTAGCTGATTATTTTTCAAGTTGTGTGTTCGGTTAATTGACATGTAAATGCACAGCATCAGTTTTCACATCATAAGAAAATGCCTGATTAGCACAAGGGTTTTCCAGTCCTTCTCTCCCTGAGCAGTCCACAGCACAGCTGCGTGGGCTGAATAAAATGGTCATTTGCAATTATCATTTTCTCCACTATGCCTTTTTGTTTCTTTCTCCTTTCATCTCACCTGTCTATGTCTGTGTAGACCTGTCCAGGAATCGGTATGCGCATGTTTTTATGTAGGCATGATCTGTTCATTCTGATATTTGATATTGTGTTGTGAAAAACATACATAATAATACAAATTGTGGTTACACCTGAATCTGTCACCTAAATAATCTTAAATGACAAAAAACACAGGTCTGGATTGGCTCTTTCATGTTTAGACATTTATATTAATTAAGTCATTCATTATTATATTAATTAAATCATTTATATTAATCACACATTATTTTTTCCAAGAGCATGTTGACTGGCTTAATGTATCACCGTCCTGAGGACCCTTTGGGCTTCTTGGAAAACTGCCTGCAGAAGGCAAGAGAGTTGGGAGGTCCTGAATGTGTTGCCTGGGACACCTTCATCATGCCTGATCGTAAACCACTACCACCGATTACCACTGCCCAGGGAAAGAAAGCCTCCTGCAAGCTGGGTATAATCGAGAGTGGATAATTTATGTCTGTCAACTAATCAATATAATGTGTTGTCAATGATGTTAAAAGCATCAAGTAATTTGTTGATGCCAGAATTGGTAAAAGCAGTGGAATACAAGCACAGTGAGGCCTTATTATTTATTCTGGGAATTGGGTGAAAACAATACGAGAGTACAAAAACAGCCAGAAGAACTCATTTTTAGATTATATACACTGAAGTGCCAGAAAAGCTGGTACACCAGTTTAATACTTGGTACGGGGGCATGGACTCCAGGAGCTGTAGACAATGAACCCTGTACATCATGCAGAATGGCTCACAATTCTGTTGTATACTGAGTTGTAGGACTTCTACCATGTTCCACAGCACATTGCATGGCATCCCAGATGTGTTCAATAACGTGGAGATCTGGTGATCTGAGAAACTCAGATGAGTGTTCTGTGGTGTTTGCAGCACATTATCCTGTTGGAAGAGGCCAACCCCATCAGAATAAATGCAAGACATGAATGCATGAACTCATCAGAAGGAGGCACACATAGCATCCACCTATCAGAGAAGTTTGTAGACGTACCAGGTTTCCACGGAATTCCAGCTAAACAAACCCTATACCATTATACTGCTGCCACCACCAGCCTATGTATTTTGCATAGGCTCATCTGTACCAGTTTTTCTTGCTCTTAAGTGTAGACAACTAGAAACAAGAAGACACAGCTTACTGATCCAAATTGCAAGTATACACTTTGTACACACACACAGGAAAGCCTGTGTCATTGATCAGTGTCTATCAAGGTGATGATGAACAACGTTAGTATGGATTCAGGAACAGAGAGAACACTTAAAGTAACCATAGCCCATCAAGACCAACAGTTCCAAGACACTTCGCCAGCCCCTTTTACCCCATTCACAATTCCTCACACATCTATTCTATCAGTCAATGAAATAAGACCACCATCAATATGTGACTTGATATTATTCAGCTGTTTAACCCTTCATAGCAAACATCTTCCTCAAACATCAAGGCCATAGGAGTGTTTGATGTGTGTAGCTGCCTTGCTAGGATTTCTAGACACTTCAGTGTAACTGTTGGGGTTGAGAAACAGTTCATAATCAAAATATAACCATGCAACAGTATGTCTATGGTTAGAACACTAATGTATAATGTAATATTGTAATGCATTCTGTTCATTATTACCTAGGCTAACAGAAGCTAGTCAGCTGTATGGAGTATGCATTGAATGCTCTTTATGCTTACCTGGTGGACCAACAAGGCAAATGTATATAATACAGAGGCCACTAAGTAAACAGTATCTTAAAAGGATTTTATCACTGCTGTGCCAAGAATAATCCCCCACCCCATAACCTTTAATCAACTCTGGGGAATTCACAGCGTGTTATATTTGACTTTTTCACAGACAGTGGACCTGGACCTGGGCCTTACCGCCGTTATGAAAGATTGCCTCCTATTCAGGCTCAGTTCTCCATTGAGAGTGATTCTGATATGACAGAGTCCTCTGGTCTCATACAGGAGTATGATGTCTTTGACCCATTAAAACCAAGACCTCACATCATATTCATTATAGGTGAGGGCTTTTGGGTGACATTTCAGGGTAATACATTATAAATCTTTTATAACCTCTGTGCTACAGCTTATTGCCTTTTACAGAAATCTCAAATGATATGTATTAATTTTTAATTAATCAGTTTCTTTTTTTGAGATTATTTAATTGTAGATTTTAGGTTTGTAGTAATTTTCTCTCTCTATAGGTGGCCCAGGTAGTGGAAAGGGCACTCAGACAGCTAAGATCGCAGCTCATTATGACTTTGAATGTGTTTCTGTGGGGGAGATTTTAAGAAACCAGTTGCTCCAGCATGCTCCCAGTGACAGGAAATGGGAACTGATTGCTCAGATCATTGCTAATGGAGAACTGGCACCTCAGGTATGGTGCTGTGTCAGTTCTGTCTCTCTCACTGTGTCACTGCATTATAGTGCTTAATATTATCTGTATCACAGTATATGTGTAATACGTTAGTAATTTCAATCTGAAATACACTAGTTAGTACGACATCATCTGATTATTATGAGCAACACTGCCTGTTATTTAAGATATTTAAGAATTTTCAGCACAGTGGGGCTGTAAAAATAAATGTATTGTTATTTGTTAATTCCACTACACTGCTGAGTTAATTATAAAATTAGAGTCATTCATCCTGAGTCAGTATACGATATTGTACATCATAGAAAAAACTAAACCAGGTTTTTTTATTAGACATATTAAAAGTAGGCAAATAATCATGCACAACATTTTTGTCATTATATTACAGTACAACACTTGATAATACACATGGACTGATTGCCTTGATCTCCCTCTGAGATTAAATTCTCTAGGAGACAACAATTGAGGAGCTCAAGCATCAATTCATCAAGAAACAAGACGCCAAAGGTTTCATTGTGGATGGATTCCCACGGGAAATATCCCAGGTGTTCACCTTTGAAGAACAAGTGAGCAGTTCACTAAGACGCAGTAAAGCAATCTAATTATACATCAAAGCAATCTAATTATAATCATTTCTGTTACTGTTATCTTCAGTGACCTTTAATTTGCAGATCAACTCATTAACTATGGTAACGCTTAGAACCCCTCTGAACTTTCGTTTAAAGACACACAGCATGGTTTTAAAACAATACGTTTAACCTCTTCAGGTTACTTACAGCATTTTTCATACAACAACAGATGCAATGCCAATGATGATGTATTTAGTGTCAGTACTTTTTACCTTTGCTATTGCGTAACACATTATCAGATTCTTTCAAGCTTTGAAACTATCACATCAACATACATTTATATTGACGTTTATAGGATTTACATTATAGGATTACAGGTCTATAGGATTACATAATTTACATTTCATTTATGCAACAGGGCAGTTGAGGGTTAAGGGAACAGGAGTTCTGATCAGAAGTCCAACATCTTAACTGCTGATCTTTATCACTGCCATTTACATTTACGGCATTTGGCAGATGCTCTTATCCAGAGCGACTTACAAGGTTATTGGTATTACAGGTAGGCCAATGTAGCATTAGGAGTCTTGCCCAAGGACCCTCATTGGTGAAACAGACTGACTGCCCAGATCGGGAATCGAACCCGGGTCTCTCACATGGGAGACAATAATATTACCACTGTACCACTACAGACAGCAAAACACAGCTTTTATAAGATGCAGATAAATCAGAATATTAATTTTGACATGAACAGGTATAAATCTTCAGAAAGGAGACACACATAGCGTCCACCTGGCAGAGACATTTGAAGATGTACCAGGGGTCCAATGGAATGCCAGCTAAACAAACCCCATACTATTATAGGGATGCCACCACCAGCCTATGTATTTTGCATAGGTTTGTACCACTTTTTCAACCACTTCAGTGTAGTCAACTAGAAGCCAGGAGATACAGTTTACTGATCAAAAATTCAAGTATACACTTTGTACACCTTAAAAAGCCTGTCTCAGTGATGAGGTGATGAGTAACAAAGTCAGCATTCAGACTGAATTCTTAAAGTAAGAATAAGGCCCTTCATGACCCTTCTTAGCAAGCATCTTAAGAGCATAGGAGTGTGTGGTGCATGTAGCAGCATTGCTAGGATGTGGACTTTAATACAACATGTTCTCCTGTCAGATTGGCTCTCCAGATGTAGTGATCCTACTAGCTTGCTCTAATCAGCAGCTGCGTCAGCGCCTGGAGAAACGTGCCCTGCAGCAGGGTCGGCCTGATGATAATGCCCATGCCATTGAGAAACGACTCGAAACATTCAAGCACAACATAACCCTCATAGCCAAGTATTACCAAGAGAGAGGACTAATTATTAAGGTGAGCACTCGGATTCTGTCATAGTCCATTTATCATGTGTGTTATATGCAAATGCTTTATGTTTCAGGACACATTTCAGGACAGATACCAAATTGTTCAGGTACTGACCAATATGCTTAAAGAGTGAATAAGAATTTAATAGTTACTAACATATGAATTTATACTGATATTATTGGTTTGCATAAACAGGGCTCTTTTAGCAGTTGTCAAGGTAGGATGATAAAAGCTATCGTTGAAATCTTGCATAGTATTTTAAATAATGTAAAGCATTTTATCATCAGGTTGATGCAGATCGAGAAGAAGATGCCATTTTTACAGACATCAAAGCCATAGTGAAAAAGAAACTGTTCCCGAATGAGGAAGGTAATTGTTTTTGTTGTTGTTGTTGTTGTTTTATATCATTTGTATGAAAAAAGAGCTCCTAATTTTTCTTCTTGCTTCTTTTGCAGAATCAGAGGGCTTATAAAAACTGTGACTACCACAAAACCTCTTGTCTGAAAAAAAGAGAAGAAAAAGTCTTGCCTGAATTCAGCATTATCTTCTTATTAAAAACTAAAAAAAAATGAGCAGTTAAAGAAATGTGTTTTTGAAAACAACTTGCCAGGACCATGCAAGAGGGTTTAAATAGTTAAGAATGTCACCTTCCCTTCTTAAGTTTACTTTGCTTTAAAATGTGTTTACTTTTCTGTTTATTTCCATATGTGTTATTCACATATTGATATTTACATATGAGATTATTTATATATGAATTTCAAGGAATAAGGAATTGTTAAAATATTCTGTAAGTGATTTACATTTGTATAAAAGACATACAGGACATGTGGGCAGCGTTAGCTCAGTGGCTAAGATGTTGGACTTTTGATCAGAAGGTCATGAATTCAAACCACACCACTACCATGATGCCAGTGTTGGGCCCCTGAGCAAGGCCCTTAACTGCTCAGTGGTATAAATGTGATAAATGTAAATGCATAATAAAATGTTTGACTGTTTGCTATGGCATTACAACAAACAACAAAAAGAACATGTAACAAACAAGAGTAGGGCCCACTTTGCTCTCAGAACAGCAACAATTCCTTATGGCATGGATTTCAGAAGTTGGAAACACTCCTTTACGATTCTTCACATCCACTATAACGCTGTGAATCTGAATTAACCACATGCCAACGGTGGAAAGGCCACTGAAGCACGTTGAACTCATTGTCATGTTCATGAAATAAGTTTTAGAAAACTTTACTTTGTGACCTGGAGCATTCTGCTGGAAGGAGCCATTAGAAGATGGTAAGTTGTGGCTTTGAAAAGATGCACAATTTTAGCAACAATACTTAGTAATGATTGGTTGGCATTAAAAGCATTAAGAAAATGGTGTCAGGGAAACATTCCCCACACCACCTCCACTAGCCTGGCTTGTTGACATAGGTTGGGCCTGTCGCAGTGACATGCAGTGAGATCAGTGGCGGAGTAGACAGTGGGCATTTAGAAATCCAAAATTACATTCTTTTTTGCCCTCTATGTAAGGGATAATGTGCAGTGAGCAGGTCAATATTGCAACTGGCCAATCAGAATCGAGTATTCAACAAAGCCACATAATAATGTGCAGTTCAGCTACACAAGTGCAAATGTACATATAAAAAACAATATATGAAGTTGCGCAGAATAAATACACACTGACAAAAATGAACAGAAATGCAGGCTTAATGCAGTTCAAAACAAGCCAGGCAAACATGTCCAAACATCAGGCAAAAGTCAGGCAAACAATTCCGAAAAAAAATCCAAAAACAATGGTCAGGAGAAGTAAGGGTCGGGCAATTTGCCAACAGGTTTTGCAGGGCTGAGACAGACATAAGGGTCAAAATGTCAGAAAAGCACATAAACATGGAAAATAAGGCTTAGTACAGGTAGCATACCATCTTAATACTTCACTAAAATAAAAACAATCAATACAGTCAACAACAGACACCAGGTAGGAAAAATGAAACAAAAATTTAGGAGACTGAGAACAGGTGGAAACTGTAATGTGGACGCAGCATGTTATGCAGAATGTTACTACATTCTTTTAGAAACTGAACACCCTTAGAAACAACTTTAATCCTGTCTTTAACCAACAAGTTTAAGGTATGTGTGAAAAAGGGGCAGTGAGTCCAAACCTAGACTTGTGCACTGCAGAAACCATACTTGCACCATTATCTAGGACCACTCCAACCACCTTCTGATACACCATTCCTCTGCTATTCTCCAAGCTAATGTTGTTTGTTGTATGCAGTCCATAGAAATGATATTTCTAAAAAAAAAAAAAACTTTTGCATTCACTAATTTTTTATGAAATGACAAGACACAGTCAAATATGCCTCTGAGAACTTTGATGTCCAAATGTCTGTTGTTAGACCCACACCAGGTGAATGACGTAAAGCTTATCCGACTTTTCTTTGTACGTGCCCAAAATTGTATCTTTCCTTAAACATTTGCAGCTTGGGATTTTATAACATGGATCAAAAGCATTAAATCCTCTGTCTTCTACAGTAAGTTAGTTGGCTCCCAGGCTTCCGGGTGGTTGGTGTGGTACAGTGGTAACATCATTGGCTCCCATGTGCGAGACCTGGGTTTGATTCCTGGTCTGGGCAGCCAGTCTGCTACACCAATAAGAGTCCTCGGGCAGGACCCCTAACACTACATTGACCTACTTGTAATACCTTAACCTTGTAAGTTGCTCTGAATAAGAGCGTCTGCCAAATGCCGTAAATGTAAATCTCTGAGGCTATTTTTTAGTTAACTACAACAAATAAAAATGACTTAACCAATACTACATTCAGTAAAATATTCATGGGCAATAGAGCTCTAATAAAACCTAAACAAATTAAACCAAGATATGAAGAGATTGAGTTTAATAAATGCATGCATCAATGATGCATTTGATAAAAGTTACACCTTATTCAGTATGGAAACAAATTATCTGAGGTATGTTTTAAAATGGCATGTTTTTAACCAAACAGAAATAATTCAAAATGAGTGGTCTAATACTTGCTAACAATGTATTAGGTGTGGTGTGCAGTCAGGCATTTCTATGTCAAGCCCTTATAAAGCAAACAACTCCCTGAAATGCTTTACATAGGGAAATGCTATAATCTGGTTCCAGCTGTTACGTCTGGCTGCATTTCTTCCCTCTCCTTTAACTGCCTCGGCTGTAGCTTGTCATGTAGTGTTGTGTGGCGGATTCTCCGATGTTTTAGCAGATTTATGGTATTACCACTATACTGTAGCTGTTAACTGAAGTAAAATAACTTCAAACCATACTTTGTGTGCCTGTGTGTGTTGGAGGGGAAGGAGAACGCAGAGGTTAGTATCTCCCATTGTTCTCCATTATTTACTGCATGCTTATTTTGCCAAAATCTCATTAAACATATAGTCATATAAATATATGATAATGTCACAATTTAAAAAAATGCATGGCAATATTATAAGTATTGATATGTAGTATTGATCTGCACAACCCTAGTGTACACAGCAGAAGTCAGGATTCTTCAGATCAGCCTAAGTGCACACTGCAGCCTCAGGTTTCTGTTTCTCAGGAAGACAAAAGTGGAGCTGGATGTGGTCTTCTGTGGCAAGATCTGCCTCATGCCTGCTTAGCACAACTGTACAGAGTGATTATCTGAGTAACTGTAGCCTTCAGATTGGTTAGCTCAAACCAATCTGGCTTTGTGGACCTTTCTCATTAACAAGGCTTTTCTATCCACAGAACTGCGGCACAGTGGGTGTGTTTCCTTTTCAGCGTAAACCCTAGATACTAAATTTCCAAGTAGATCAGCATAAACACAAACCAGCCTACTGGTAATACTCAAGACACCAACAGTCATGTCATGGTCAAAAATAACCAAAATCACATTTAACATTCTTATGGTTTGCGTGTATAGATGTATATAGATATATAGATGATTTTTATGCACCTGCCACATAGTTGGATAATTAGATAATGGCATTAATAATGTGTAGGTGTACATGTGTTCCTACGAATGTTAAGGTGTTCATCCGCTCAGATTACATCCAGTGACTTGTGGAATCTATGCCAAATCAGACTAAAGATGTTCAGGTAGCATGTAGTAACCCAGCACCTTACTAGCACACCTACTGTTGTTTGCCCTTCAATTTGTCACCTGTCTGTTTATCTATTTTGTATAAAAATTAAAGGACACTTGAGGTGTTTATTCTGTTTCATAAAAAAAAAAGATGCACAGGTTCATAAGGTTTTTTTTTTTTTACATTTACCCAAGAATATCTACCAACGTGCACACAGATTTGTTTCAGACTTATTAAAGTGATGCAGTTTCATAATTTTAAACACCACCCTGTGTTTTAGGAGGAGTTCCACTAGATGGCAGACTTATGCTTTTCTGAAAAAAGCTTCTAATCATAATCACACTAAAGAAATGTATTTATCAGCAGGCAAGTCTATATTAAATGAGATATGGTTCATATCAAGAGATTTTGATTTAGAGGAAGATTATCAACTCTGAGAACTAATATTGTACATTTTGTAATTCACACAAAACAAAACATTCCCAACTGAGATGTTATTAATACTGCTCAGTACATCGTACTCTGATGTGATGTAGACGGCCATTGCCCACAAGGCCTGGAACAAACTTATCAGTGCCTCAGTGAACAATGCGGTGCCTCTCAGAATAGCATCCTACTTATCCTTATCCTCCTTATCAGTGTGGCTGCCTGTGAACTGACAAACTGACACCAATCATGATACAGAGAGCTCAACTAATAAAACTAATACTAGTTGTGTTAATAATGTTAATAATTACACACACGGTTGCTTTTCATTAGATACTCAACATTTACCTATTTTAACTGGTCATATAAATTTATATTGTATAATTACTGACTGCAGCCCATTTGTTGCTGTGCTCAATTTGTGCCTCTTCTAGTGCAGCCATTGATGCAATTGTTAATTAAACCAGTAATGGACTACTGCTGACCACATGTTGGTTTGGGTGTTGGACTTTTTCCAGCAGAACAATGACAGTTACATGATAAAGACCACATGAGATACTGTAAACACATTGTACATTTTGTAATAAACTCATACTTCATTTTTACGGTAGGCACTGGGGAAAGTACATGGGGGATACAGAAAAGAAATAACTTTTAACAATTGTTTGGTTAGTTTTTTGAAAGTAAAATAAATACAAACTGTTATATGTTCTTATATTAAACCAGCCACAGATATTGTAAAAAGGTTAACACAAGGCCAGTACACATGTAGCATACAGAACAGGTCAAAGAGAAAGATGACTAATTTGCTTATTTTACAATGAATGAGTATCTAAATATATTGAGTCTGTAGTGTAATGGATCATAGTCAGCATTCCAGTGTGACCTAAGTGTCACTATCAGTCTATTTCAATTCATCTCCATTTATAGGCTTCCAGTGCTCTGGTTCTGATAAAACTTATCTCATACTCTCTGAGGCCTGTATAAAAGCACATGGCTGGCTCATACAGCTTGCTCTTCACTCTCATCTCCGGATACCTGGCTGCAGGCGTGAGCAACATGGCCCCGAAAAAAATTGAACCCAAGAAACCAGAACCAAAAAAACCTGAGCCTAAAAAGGAAGAGACTCCAGCTCCTGCTCCTGCTCCTGCTCCAGTCCAGGAGGAGCCCCAAAATCAGCAGGATCTGAAGAGTATTGTACTGGAGTTTTCTCCAGACCAGATTGAGGAGTTCAGGGATGCCTTCACTCTATTCGACGAAACACCAACAGGAGAAATGAAAATAAGATACGCCCAATGTGGAGACGTAATGAGGGCTTTGGGTTATAACCCCACTAACGCTGATGTGCATGCAGTTCTAGGGAAGCCCAAGACAGAGGAAATGAACAGCAAGATGCTGGACTTTGAGACCTTCCTGCCTATGCTGCAGCACATCTCCAGGGCAAAGGACCAGGGTACATTTGAGGACTTTGTGGAAGGGCTTAGGGTTTTTGACAAAGAAGGCAATGGTACAGTGATGGGTGCTGAGCTCCGCCACGTCCTGGCAACTCTGGGAGAGAGAATGACTGAAGATGAGGTGGACCGCCTCATGACGGGACAAGAGGATGCAAATGGATGTATCAACTATATCTCATTCGTCAAGCACATCTTCTCTGGGTGAACAGGAATCGGTCCTTGTGTGACTCTAAAGACATCAGCATTGAAAGGACATTTAGAAGGAAAAGTGGAATTGGTAAATGTAAAATAAAGCTGATTTCTCAACTCTGTCATTTTGTCTTTCCTGTTGTTGTTGATATCTTTCAGGTAACAATCATGTTAACTACATGAAAAAAAATGTATGGGTATAGTAGTAACTAGGCCCAGAAAAGCAATTTTTTTTTCTTTTTTAAACTGTTTATTGTGCTGTTGTACTCCAGGAAAAGCAAATGCTTTTCTCGCCATAAACAAACAAAAAATAATAATAATAAATTCTTTAGTATGTATTAAAAGCGGTTTACAGAAAAATCTAAATATTTTAAAGCGAGCTGTGTTTTTTATCACCTACAATATATTTAAAGCAGCCATGATATGCAATCAGGAATGGTAAAATGATCAGATGAAAAGCATATATATCGTATGCCAGTTTTTGTCCTTGAGCAAAGAACACAATGTGCAACTGCTTATCAAAAATGTAATCACTAGTATAGCTATTCAACTATGTGTGCTGTACTTGCTGTTCTCTCAGGTCATACAATGCAAATATCAATCTGATTAAAATTAGACTCTGTCAGAACACAAAGTTCTTACATGCCAGTGCCTCACTCTGAATGCTCCTAACTCCCTATAGGCCAAGTCAAGCAGTGGGAATTCAGCTGATTCTCATTTAACATTGTGGATATAACATTGCTCTTTTAAGTGGAAAACACAATACTTGATCTGAATCAATATACAGCTGCATATTGCCCCCTGAGGAGAGGGGTATACTATTTCAGTTATGTTATTTAAAGAATGTGGGTTCTACAGACCACTGACCACTTCCCCATCTTCTAAACAGGCCGTAAATGAAACACATATTTGAGATTGCATTTTTATAAGTATAATTTAGTTTTTTTCTTTGATAGATTTCCTCAGATATATTTGTCTATGAAAAGCAAAACAGTGCAAGAAAGCACCACTTTAATTGTTTTGGGGGGTTGTGATATGTGGCTGGTAATGGCAGATGTCCTAGCACACCTTTTCTCACCACATCTGTTGTGACACTCATGACATTTCAGTGCAGCTGAACACCTATGAGAGATTTTGGACCCATGTGTTAGACAGCACCACTATCATAACTGAACAAATCTGCCAAAAACTAGTGTTCATCTTTCCTATTCAGTACAACAGACTTCAATGCTATGACATACTGAAGCTGTTCTGGTAGACTGAGCCAGACCAATAACTTACTAACACCCTTTATATTATTATTTCTTTTGATTTGCCCCCTGTCTGTGTGTGTGTGTGTGTGTGTGTGTGTGTGTGTGTGACGACATTCCTATGGAGAAACAGAATTAAGGTGGCTCAGTGCACCAGTCCTCATATCTGTGCAGAATGTCCCATACTGCTGGGGGAGGTGCTCACTATAGACATTACGTCATTGCTTTGCATCGTTAGGTGCAGTGCCTGTGTGCACCAGTGGATAAATCTCCGAATAAAATAGGACATTTTCCTTTGCCAAAGCCACATTTAGTGTGCATCAGAAAATCTGAATCAGAAATGAAGCATCCGATTACTTATATGACAAGCATACAGTATATCTTAAGGTTAAAATAAAAAAAACAATGGCAAATTAGCATCAGCCAGGCTTCAAGGCTTCATATTCATTCCAGTTAACAAAGTCTTTAACATAGAACAGCAAACAGTCACATTCATCTGAATAATTTGGCTGATTTAGACAGTCTGAAAATATCACTGCAGCTTATGATGATGATGATGATGATGATGATGATGATGATGGTGGTGATAAACCTTTCTGAATTTGTTTTCTTAAACACAGGCACAACCCAACCTGCCTGATTAGAACTAGAGCTGGGTTAAATGGCACATACAAATTACATATGGATGGTTGAATTTCTGCTGTTTCTGATTATAGCTGCTATGAAATGCTTAAATGTTGGACCATTTCTGGCCCAGAGTTTAGTTCCCACTGCCATAACTATTTGTATTATTATACTTGAACTCAGCTATATTTGATCTGGATTCTGCTTTTTGCACAGAGTTTGCTAGTGCAGTTATGTACATACTATAAGACTAGTTTTGCACATGGCTTTGTTTCCTTGCTATGTTTATACCTGCATGTTAATAAATGCTGATATCAAATGTAAACGAGCTTTGCTATGCTCTTCTTACACAATTTTCTTGCCAATGTGCACACCCTCTAACCCAAGTAATAATGAATTTCCAGCATCTCTCTTCCCAGGTTGCCAAATTACTCATGTGCCCTTCTATAAAGGGGAGCAACCATACTGCATTAATTTTACAGACAATATTTTATTCACAATAAACCTAATGTAGTAATAAGAGACATGCACTAGAGGGCGTCCATGGAATATTCTTCCTCATCAGTGGAAGCCCTGTAGAGTTTGATGTATAGATAAGGTCCATAGTAAGTAATTGGCAATTTCTCTCTCTCTCTCTCTCTCTCTCTCTCTCGCTCTCTATCTATCTATCTATCTATCTATCTATCTATCTATCTATCTATCTATCTATCTATCTATCTATCTATCTATCCCTCCTAAGATTTTGCTTGAAATAGATTTAACTTACCAAGACATCAGTACAGTTTTAATGTGCACTATTTAGTAGTCATCATATGATTTCATAATCATTTATAAAAATATAAATATAAAAGTTTATATATAACAGTTTCTGTTTTTTGTTTACTTGTTCCTGGCCCTAAAATAAATTTTAGAACCAGAGCTGCTCGTCTGCTACCTGCCCATTATCACTAATATGAACTTATAAAGAAAAAAAAAACAAAGAAAGAAAAACAGACAGGAGCCAGGAGACTGTGAAAAGTTCACTAACAAAGCTGTCCTAACATGCATCCTGTCACATATCAAATATATTAAAATAATTAGTATGGCCTAAATGTAAACATAATCCAGCCACATCAAACTCTCAAACGCTCCTTAATTTAAAAAAAAAAAATTTTTTATGAAATGTGCAATGCGTGTTAAAAACACTTTGTACTTTTTAAAAGGCTAATGTGGGGGCGGGGGAGGTGCTGGATGTGTTATGTGCCAGATATGTATTTTATTTTATTGTAAATTTTGTAAAGGCCAAAAAAAACCAAGGTTTGACAGATCTGCTTTGTATAATGCCATCAATGCTGATTGTGTTAATTTAGAGTTTTTAATAGAGACTAACCATATGCAAATATGACAGAAATGCTTGACTCTTGACTGTTTTGTTGAACAGAATTTGGTTCTTATGGACAACTTGGAATGTCTCTGCTGTTTTCTTCTTCTTCTTCATTTTCTTCTTGATATTATTAACATTAGTAAAATATATTATACAAGTGACTATGACAATTACATAGTTGACCCCTTTCACTGAATTTTAGATTTGGAAATTTTAAAAAAATTAAAATTAATGACAAAACATATTTTGTAGTTATTTGTACAAAAACTGTTGCCTGCTTATTTGTCTCATCTCATTTTTTAAAAAGTCTTTTAAGTATATGCTGTTAGCACATCTGAATATTTTTTTATACAATACTGAATTAAAATTTTGTAAGGCATTATCCAGTGAACTCAAGAGAAAACCTTAACACATCCCCACCAAATCACTACCTATTATAACTCAGTACATAACAAACACTGTGTAGCCATGAATCCCAGTGTCCATGGAGTACCATGGAGGTGTTCATAAGGACATTCCTCAGTGAAGAAATCCTGAAACAAAGGACCAGAGGCTAGAGCAGTGCTCAAACCTCACTGGGAGCTGGGTGGCTCAGCAGGCTGACTTTATCCACACTGACATGGTCAGGAACATGCCGGAGGCCATTACAGTCTCCTCCAATAAGTGGTTTCCTTTGCATCGCTCAACTCTTTCCCCCTATGTACCTATGTTCTGCACCTCTGGAACAAACAATATACAACAATATACAACATACAATATGAACACTTGAGACAGAACATGCTGCTCCAGTTCCAAGACTAAGTTTTGAACTCTGTCCTTATACAGATGTCATTCTGATGAGTGTTGCCTTGTTTAACTCATATAGCTATGCTCCACTGTAGTTTAAAATGGCACATATCTAATCAGCAGGTAACCATAATCTGTACTTTAAAGATTCTGAATCAGTTAAAATATTGTGTTTTGAAGTAGATGCTTTTGATGGTGATAATTAAATCTGTCCATATGCTGGACCTACTGTTTGTTGCTTTTCAACTACATAGCAGTTGATGTTTGCAGGTCAAGACCTCATATGCAGCAGTGGTAATATATATGTCTATATATGTCGTTTGCTGAGAAACAAATCTGATCAGGGGCCCAGGGGCAGATTTAATCAGGTTATGTTGTATTGAGGAATGAATTAATGATGGCAGTTGATCCAAGATGAGATTCTTTCCCATCTAGTAAATTTCTAGTACAGTAGGCACTTGGGCTATTCATATTCCGACTGGCCACTGACATTATATTTTTATTTTATTGTACAATTAGGATTGTCACAAAGCAGTTTTACAGAAATTTGGATGTGAAGTTTTCATTTTCATATATCCCTTATAGGCAAGGCAGAGGTGACAATTGCAAGGAAAATCTCCCGAGGTGGCAAGAGGAAGAAAATTTGAGAGGAAGTAAAGGGGTAATGTGTAGTGGGGTAATGTAAATATAAATCATTCCACTTTTATAACTTTATACTATAATGTTGGTCAGTGCAAGATGAGTTAAAAGAAACTTTGTTTGTGAACATCATTCTATGTTAAAATGTATATTTCTGGATCTGAATTTACTGAATTTATTAGCTGTTTAGTGATAGAGACTTAAACTAAAACCGTTCTTATTAATTTCTGGCTAAAGGTAAAGAAAGAACATCCCAAGACATCTTGTCTGTGTGGTATCATCCACATTAATCTCATCATGATCTGTAGGCTATTCCTGCAGGGCCATTTCCAGCAGCAGTGAATAATTTTCAGGTTAGCAAGGCTCCAAAAATAAGTGGGTCCATCAAGATGAATAAGGCAGGTCCAGGGCAGAGGAAGATTCAGGATCACTGGTATCTCAAGAATAATGTGTATTTCAAATGAGT
Source organism: Duopalatinus emarginatus (assembly GCA_028565595.1). NCBI lineage: Eukaryota > Metazoa > Chordata > Actinopteri > Siluriformes > Pimelodidae > Duopalatinus > Duopalatinus emarginatus. The sequence continues at coordinate 11,421,825 of JAOVVF010000028.1, read as the reverse complement.
GCAAAGTCCGCTATGTTTCTGGGTTAGAAAACAAAATCAAGCAAACTCGAATTTGACATCAATCCTTATTTATTGTATTATTCTTGGTTAATATTTCATATCCTGCCACAATAAACAAACACAAAGTACCTGCATAAACTGATTCAAAGGAATGTCATATAATTCTGTTCAAATACTGCAGGCATTTTATTGTGCAACTAAAGAAAGTGTCCGTAAATGAGTCTTTGACATAATTACTCATTTAAAATACACTATTTGGCCAAAGGTTTGTGGACACCTGACCATCAGACCGATGTACGGTTCTACACCAAACTGCTGTCAAAAAGATAGAAGCACACATCTGTATAGAAAGTCTTGAAATGCACTGAAATTTCCCTTTACTGGAACTAAAAGGCCTCAAACCTGTTTTATCATGAAAAACCCACAGTGCATGAAGTGAGGTCCCAGGCCTCCTCACTCACCAACTCACAGGAGCAGAAACCAACTAATCATAGATGAAAGCTGATGTAGTGTGCAAATATTTATTCTATTATCTTTGAAAGTAATGTAATGATTATGAGTATGTGAAAATTTACCCATATTAGTCTGGCCTAGGCCAAAAGCTCTATTTAGATTAAACAGATTTTACATAAGATTCTGGGTAATGTAATTATTGAAGGGGTATATTTCTGATTTTAGTGCATTCTGACTGCTTCATGTCAGTATTTTTTTGCAGACTGTGTGTGAATATGTATAATTATGTTGTTTGTTACTTTATATAAAATAAGACTTCTGTGCTATCTATTTTAGACACACTAAAATGATGTTGAGACAAATTTCTCATGCAAACTTTTATCAGTACCAAATGTCTATGGCATGAATTGCCTGACCTTGTGATTTCCATTGACATACAGGTAATTTCCTATGTAAGATGTTATGTGGATATGGCCCACAGGCCACAATTTGCCATCCCCAGTGTAAAGTAATCATACTTACTAGTGGTGGTTCTGGCAGCTTCATGTTTGAAGTCCTTGTTTTTGGTTTGGGGTTTTAGGATATAGGAAAAAAACATCTGCTAATAGGCTTTGTTTTCACAGTGTTGACATGGCCAAGACCAGAAACAAGTGATTAAAAAAAAACAAAAAAAAAACTGAGGCCTGAGCTAACAGTCAATGTGCACTGGCAGAAAGCATGGACAGCACAGAAGGCCACAGGGGTCAACCAGCCAGAAATACATCACCACATAAGGGGAGGAGGTTAGTCCCATGGGAAAATGCAAATTAAAATGCAGACGTTAAACCTTGGATTTTAGAATTCGAGCCTTGAATATCCAGGGAGTCATAGCAAACACACCAATTGCACAACTAAAGAGATGCATCTTAATTTTCTAATGGCTTTCTCTGCTGGCTTTTAAATGGTAAACATGCTAGCTAAAGCTCACAGACATGCAAATACACAAAGCTTCACCCACTGTGTACATATTGTTGTGTAGAAGAAGAAGAGGAAGAGGAAGATGAGGAGGAGGAAGAAGAAGCCTTTATTCATCACACATGCATTACAGCAGAGTAAAATTCTTTTTGTTGTATATTTCAGCTTTTAAGGAAGTTGGGCCGGAGTGCAGAGTGCTTAAACATTTAGAACAACAACCTGACAATAAGGCTTAGAGAAACATCAGAATAGAAATAGAAAATAATTGGTCAGGACTAGTGTTTAAATATTCTATGTATAATAATATTAATAAACAATGAGACAAAATGCAATACAGGTCACTTGAGCAATAATACAGATTTTTGGGCAAGGGTTACTTTCTAGACAGGTCATTTTTCAGTAAAAGCTAAATAGAAATATAACCTGACCTACAGCATAAATTTCAGGTTCCTCATATATTTATTGATTCACAATCCTTTCACAACCACTACAGGTTCTAACAATTATAATTGATTAAAATTGCAGCACACAAAGAATGTGGAAATAGGAAACTTGAAGAGCCAAAGGTTTTACCGAGGCTGTGATATAACACTGTGAGTTGGCAAGAAACCTTAGTCAATATATATGAATGTAAATGTGATTTGTGGTGAAATTAAATCATTTATTGATGTGTTGTTCAGTCCATTGTCTTCTCCAGCCATACACACAATGCCTTAGGAAGGGGTTGTAGGATGTCTAAATCCTCTCACCCACACCTGTCAGATGTAATTGCCCAGTTTGTTTGACTGAAATTGAAAATTCAACTGGAAAATCATGGCTAAATTGAAATTGATCAGAATAACATTTCTAATATACATTTGTGTGAACATAAAGTATGTTTTATAATGCTTAAGCTAAAGTAGTGATCCTGCTTCTATACTTTAAACAGAATTAAATGCTGCTTTTTCCAGTTTTTTGAAACTCATCGACTCTTTGATCCAGATTTTTGGTTGGAATCAGCATATAAATTTATATATGTTTATCGACATCATGCACACAAGTAATTTTGGATTTCCTCTGTAACTAGATTCTCTTGTATGATCATTGGAGACAATCATGGATGTCAATATTTGCCAGGTTAAGGGGGTGAATAGTTGATATTTGTGGCTATTGGGCACCAGAAAGGGTGTAACTTCGAAGCCAGTAGCAGGGAACAAGAGCATAACAGTATATCTCTTCTCAGCACAGTCAGCAGGCAATAACGTTTCCTCACATTGCCCTTTTTGAGCCGCCAAGCTGTGTTCAGCTTGTTTATTTGAATTAAATGTCTTGCTGGGGTTCCATGTGGAACTGCTATATCCTTCATTTTTTATGTGGTCTGTTTGATTTAAGTAAAAAAAATAAAGAGAGGCTTTAACTTGCAGGCAAGTTTGAGGTCTTTACAGTTTCCTATAGGTACACTTTCCAGGCCAGTGGGGGAAACTGCTTTTGTGTAAGTTGGCAACAGTCCACCTTGCCGTGTTCCTAGAGTTAGAGAAACAGTCTGAGTCTGTCCAGTTCTCTAAAAGGATCACTTGTTTGTTGCCTTTAAGCATGACTCCTGTTAATACCAGCCACTTAGGCACTAGCCACTTCTTCACAAAATCGCCTAAAATTCCAATATTAAAAACACAGCTTGTTCACAGTTCAAGAACGATCTTGGAGTCAAGATTCTACTGAATACAAGGATTGCCTGCCTCAGTATACAAAAACAACAGCAATGCTGTTGAAAGCCAGATACACACCTTTTTTTCATGCGGTCCGGATCAATGTTGTTTGTTTATCTTGTTAAAATGCAGTCAATAGAACCATTTGTCCCAGATTCAGAACCGCTAGTCCACAGTGATCCTGAACTATTTACTTCTGACCAACTGTTTTTATTCCATCTTATCTTTTATCTGGTTTTATTCTTTTCCTATCTGGATTCTTTTCAATCTAAGTGGCAATGCATCATTTTTATTCATGCTTCAAGGACTAGATGATGCTGTTGTTGTTGGCAACAATGTAACTGAAGTAAAGATGGGTTATATCTTCACTTACCTGGAGTTTACTGCTTTACTTGCTGCTTTCTGGATCATGGTTGACAATAATTCAAAACAATGTTCTATTACTTTCACTTCATTGTAAGATTATTTTCAATGTTATAATTTTAAAAATGGTGTTTGGAGTGGAGGCCCATTTGTCTTTATTCAGATCATGAGGGCAAGTAAAATTTTAGACTGACTGACACAACAACTCATTGCAAGTCAGAAACAATAATTATTACACTGGAAAATGTAAACTTCATTTCTCCCACAAACTAAAATAAAAATAATATCATTAAGATGTACAGGTACAACTTTTCAGGGCATTTACTTAATGCATTTGTTATTTTATGACAATTATTATACAATTTTATCCTATTAAAAGCTGTGGTATAACATTATAACACGGCTACCAGTTCCTCAGAAGGCAATTTATATTTACTCAACAAGTACACAATTCTCTAGATATCTCTTCTAAACTAAGACCAGTCTGAAGTCAGACTTAATGCATCTAGTAAACAAGAGTAATGGCAACTACCGCTTTTGCTAATATTTAGATACCAGTTTCTTGAACAAGTTGCACAGATAATGATATCTTAAAGATAGGTCTCAGTACTAAATGAAAGCAGTGGCACTTATTTTTGTGACCACCTCTTCAGTTTAGTTGTTACATAGCTAGCAAAGAATAAGTTGTCTTCATATCGGGATTGGTGCCAGTAAAGGACGTTGTGCCACTGTTTCACTTCTATAGGATAATAGATCCATTTACAGCAAAAGTTTAATCTAAAAGTGAAATGCATTTATTGACTTGTGTAGAATATGAAAATGTACATCATCATTCGAAATAGCTGAAATGTATTTAGATTCTGATAGGTTAAGATTAAGAAGCCTTTTTATGTCGTCATAATAGGATCAAAAGTTTTGCGCACCAAAAAACAAAATCCACGTATTCTCAATTACAAAATCTCATTTATGAGTTACAGGTTTTAGTTTTTGGTGCGAAAACTTTAGATCCGGTTTCGGATTTTCTTTTTGTTGCACGAGTTTCCCTTTTTGCTGCGCGCATTTCCTTTTTTGCTGCGCGGATTTTCCATTTTGCTGTGCGAATTTCCTATTTTTACCCTTAGGCGGGATCTAGACAGCCAGGCCGTTCTTCACATCCCCGCTTCATCAGCGAGGGCTCTGAAAATGGCCGACCGGCAAACAGGTAAACTGTGTGTTTGTTTTCTCATATTAGCTATTTTTAACGATTATGTCTTTTAGTAATGCATGGTTCGTCACAGAGGCTCAGAGTCAGACTAACTGGTTAATGTAGGTAGAGTGTTAACTTCCCACATTAACGTTTAGTTAACGTTTACTACCTAGGCTAGCTCAATCTCCAGCATATTCTCCTAGCTTTATACAGAGAGCCGTGTAACGGTATAAATGTGCTACGTTAGGGCTTCGCACTCTACTAGTCTGACTCTGAGCCTCTATGACTAAGTGTACATTACTAAAACCCATAATCATTAAAAATAGCTGATATGAGAAAATAAACACACACTTATCTGTGTTTGTCGGTATTGTGCCGAATTTGGCACCCCTGCACTGAGATGTCTCCCCTGTTCTTCTAAACTGCAGTGACTCGTAAATAATAATAATAAGGAGAATGCAGCATACATGCACCGCTGCTTTACTACACTGTAGCCTGCAGTGACCTTGTATGCAGCACGCCGCTATTTCTGAACAACAAATGAACAAATCCGCGCAGCAAAAAAGGAAACTTACGCAGCAAAAGGAAATCCGCGCAGCAAAAAGTAAAATCTGTAACCGGATCTAAAGGTTTGCACATCAAAAACTAAAATCTGTAACCCACAAATGAGATTTTGTAATTGAGAATGCACGGATTTAGTTTTTTGGTGCGCAAAACTTTTGATCCTATTTTGACGCCATATTTATTTGTCACATATATATTTTGCAGAGCAATAAAATTCTTCTCTTAGCATATCCCAGCTGGGGTCAATGCACAGGTCAGCCATGACACAGCACCCCTGGAGCAGAAACGGTTAAAGACTCAAAAGGGGCAGTTTAGCAGTGCTTATGCTTTCTGATCAGTAATAAAAAAAATACACTTAACCATCAAACACCCAATGAACGAGTATTGGAGTAAAAAAAATATATTAAGTGATTTCTCTTGTGTTCTTAGTGTTAGTAGAGGTATAATTTATTTACATACCTCTCAGAAAAACAATAATTACCACTTTTCAATTTAAAAAAACAAACCACCAACAACCTCAGAGTCTAAATTTCAAGTCAGATATTGCAAAGAAGTCATAAACTTTTATTTACATTTAGTATGAATTACAACATTTAAATTGTAACAAGTGTTTAATATCCAAACAGCTGTATGCTAATGTAAGATTAAGAACTACAAATCTATAGCCATTTTTATCCAGTAAGTTTCTCCTTCCGGGTTCTCCTACATGGATTCATGATTAAGGCAGTAAAGTGCTGGTCTTTGGCCCTCCAGGCCCTCCTTCATATTTTTCTTATATTAGAATAATGTAATATGATTTTGCATCCTGACCTGAGGGAGCAAGGCTCAAAATGTTTCCACCATCCTGGGGTGGATGTGTCACTGTCAAACATAAAAACACATCCTGACTGACATGTCTCCCTCTGTCCTCCATGGAGAAAAGGACATGGTTCTCTGAACATCCAATGAGGAGAGTTATGTAAAGGACTGAAATATTAATTTGTCGTCATGAATTCATTCCCATCACTTAAGAGAGCAACAAACTCTGCAATCTAGGTCAGCCTTGACATGACCATTACAGTCCCAAGACTGAGAAAATCTTCCTTCTTTTGTAAAGTATGAAGTATGATTGTGCCAAATACATGAGCCAAGTAGGAGAGAGTAAAGACTATGCCATCACCCCAAAGCGCTAAAATTTAGAGAGCAAATCCTGCCTCATTTATCAACTTTCTTCCACAAGGCTAGACTGTGACATGGCTATGAAGCCCAGAAACCGTCACACGTTAATTTACACCACACCTCTGTCGAGTTCAAAGGTTTGGTGATTGTTTTGGAAAATACAGTAGTTCTTAACCATGGACATTGTAGAATGACCACATGGGAGTGCATAATAGTGCTATAAGCATGTGTTGTTGATGCTTCACAAACCATGTTTTATATTTGATGATCTGTAAAGGTTTCAGACAGGGACCCAAATGCAGATAAGAGTAGAGGTATTTATTTGGCAATAAAAATAAAACAAAAATAATCCCAGGGAAAACA
>JAOVVF010000028.1:11399246-11411751 GCA_028565595.1 Duopalatinus emarginatus | reverse complement strand
TAATAATAATAATAATAATAATAATAATAATAATAATAATAATAATAATAAAAATAATAATAATAATAATAATAATATTACTATGATTCTAATTAGAACAGAAATGAAAAACAGCTAAAAATACTAAACTCACTGAATCATATTTGGTATATCTTAAACTGCTTAATCAGCTTTGTATAATTTGTCAGACTGCAACATGTTTTGTGCCAATATAAAAATTATTAAATTATTTTCTTTTTATTTAAACTAAGTATTATTAGCAGTAGTTCAAAGTATTACGGTCATTATTTATCAAATATTTATGAAATATCAGTCATTATTTAATTTAGGTTTTGACAGTAACAATTGATGCATCAGGTGGAAATGTGTAGACTAAAATTGTTAATATTATCTTTCATTTCATCAGATGCCAACAAACAACAAATATGTGCCTAACAGCACCAAATACCAAAAAAAAAGTCTGAAAAAAATGCTGCAAATTCATAATTTATAATTCAATTATTTATTTTCAACATAGTATGCAGTACACACTTGGGAACTAAAATATATTTAGTTAGAAGAGTAAGGATTCTAATCTGGGCATTAATGGGTTAAATTGTTAAACTCTCATTTAAATCTCATTATAGATATAGCCTTAAATTTTATATTATACATTGTTGTTTTTTCCCTTTCCCCTAGCACGTCTAGTAAGCCATCAATTCACAGCTTGACAGAGGCACATTGTTTGCAAATTACAGTCTTTTATTAAGGCATGGTTTAATGTGGCTTAAGCTGTAAAATTAGTGCCATCCTTTTGTCCATGTTTTTTAAAAATTGCTTTAGATTAAGCGGCTTTCCTTCATAAAAACGCCAGTAGAGCCAGTAATTCAGATTATAGAATGAGCTCTCTCTTTCTCTCTCTGACTGTCTCTCTCTTTCTCTCTCTCTTTCTCTCTCTCTCTCTCTCTCTGTGTGTGTGTGTGTGTGTGTGTGTGTGTGTGTTTAAGCACTAAGCATAAGCGTGGAAGCCCAGGTTTGAGACTTATTCTCAGTTAGATATGCTTCTTGTGTCTCTCAATATTAACTGTGTTGTGCTCTGTCCATGGTGCTGAGATACACTTCAAACAAATACATTAGTGAACCTGTGATTGATCATAGTGAGATATGCTGTGGCATTTAACTCAAATGCTAACTTTAATTTTTATGACCTTCATGTAGCATACCATTATTAGCAAAAGAATTGTTTTTGTCTATCTGTGCCTCATTATTTTTTTTTTTTTTGCCTCTACTGACACCCTTACATGCGAAAGTTGGGAGCTGGCATATTTTTTACCTGTTTGTTAATTGCCACTTAGAGGTCTCATTCCAGGATTTCACAGATTGTAATTTCCTCACTTTTATGGCACAATTTATTTTTATAGTAGCTGGCAGTGCTTTTGCGGGCAGCAGAGAAGCGTGAGGGAGACTGCAGGCTCTTGTGTGCCCATTTCTGCCCCAAATTTGGGGCTTCTCTCTTAATGTGAACAATCTTTTCGTACTGCTAGTAGTCAGAGTAAAAAAAGGGAAAGCTCATTAAAGTGAGCAATGTTTCAACTAGTTCAAGCTGTTTGAGGAAAACCTGCTTTCTGAGGACATGAACATACATTTTCTCTCTGTTATTCAATTTTTTTTATCGCTACACATACATAACATAACATAACAGTTTAAATATTTATTTATGAAAGACATGATTTTGTTAAGGTTAGTGGCAAAGGCTAGTTGTTCTCTGTGAAACACACAACCAACACAAGCTGACATTTTTCCCTGCTACTCTGGTAACACTTTACGGCTTATTTGGCCTACAGGTTTTTTTTTTTTACCAATTACTTCTAGCAAATATACTTCTCACAGCTATGTGAGAACAGAGAACATTCCTCACACAGTTAGTCAGGAGCAGAATGTGTACACAGCAATATACTAAGGGTCACAAAGCCACCTTTCCCTCTTTTTGGCTCTAGTACATCTCGCTGAACTGCAGTTGTGTCACACACCAATGCCCTGAATCTTACTTGGCAGTATTATGGATCTGCTTTCAGATTACCAGTGGCATGTACTAGTGAATATATATACATAGCACATAATGTAAGGAAATTTGTGTTTGTCCCTTTTAAATGGTGCCACAATTGTCTGAAACATGCATTTGTGGATGAGCAGTAGAGCTGTGTATGTGGGTTGCGCCCATGAAAAAATGGCCAAATCTTCTCTGCCTTTGCCAAACAGCTCATTCTCCCATTGACTTGTTTAGTGTTTGGTGGACTGGGTGATTGAAGTTTAAAGAAATAGGACATATTGGAAATTTAACAATTGATTCATTTAACAAGCCGTGAGATCGTAGGGTCAAAGTGTGGAAAATTTCCTTACTTTTTGTGCTATGTTTAAAGCTTGATAGTCACGACCACATACTTAAATAATTGTCACGCTTTTATTTAAGTGGCAAGCCTACATTTACGTTGTTATGTTAAACCTTTTAGATGGAAAGATTTTAACATTTAACATATGTAGTTCCCACTAACTTGCTCAGTGCTCTTTCAGGATTACTGCCATTTTATTTACTATTTTCTCCATGAAAGAAACATTCTCACTAGATGTTAAAATTTTTTGTCTTACTGGCACTTAAACATACACTTTCCAAATTAAGCAGGAAAAGAGGGTTTCTCTTATCATAACAACGTCTTTGCTGAAAATATTTTTTTTTATTTCAAACCAGCCCAAACGCTGAGGCATATTTCAAGAAAATAGACTGAAGGTTCATGTAACCTTTGGTCTGTTGATACAAGACCACAGTGTTGGAGTATGATTGCTAGCAGATGGCTTGCTGTAGGCTTTCAGTCCTTGGACTACTTTGTTTTAAAAAGTTTAATCATGGGAACTGCATGGTGTTCTTAACTTTGCTGCACTGGCACACATTTAGTCTCACATTGTTCTTTTCCGGACATAGTCAACCAGAAATAAAATGAAAGTAAGAGTTCATGTACTTAAGACCATATGTCATTTGCCAAGCAGTTGGCATCCTATTTCTTGACCAATGAAATCAACACGTGTTTCCTGCACATAATGCATGTTTACAGTGTAAATTGTTAAAAGAAGATTCAATATAAATCTTTTTTTTCTCTGTGGGAAGCATAAAGATTCTATAACCCCATTCAGGAAGACCATAAATAAAACTTTTTAAGAGGCAAACTTCTTTTTATTTACAAGGCACTTTTTACTAAGAGCATTTGCATGTAAAATGTGCTATTAGATCAACGACCTATGCGTGACTAGGAGTGAGTATGGCTTAGTCTAACTTATTCTTTTTACATTTAGGGCTCTATGACAAATGCTTCTATGCATCCTGTGATCGAGGTTGGTTGCTAGGCATCAGACCAGTGAGTGATCAAGTGAAAAGGGACCCTCGTTTCTTCTTCTCCCTCAAAACTGACCGAGCACACAAGGTTACCACAATCACCTCCAATGCTCCCTACTCCCCCAACCACTGGTACCATCTGGCTGTCACCTACAATGGCCTCCATATGAAGCTCTACGTAAATGGGGCTCAAGTGGCTGTGAGCCAAGAGCAGTCTGGTGAGGTTTTTAGCCCCCTTACCAAAAAGTGCAAAGTGCTACTGATAGGTGGCAATGCTCTCAACCATAACTACAGGGGGACACTGGAGTACCTGAGCCTATGGAAAGAAGCCCTGGCCCAGGACAAGATCATCCAGTATATGCAGAGCCCTCAGCATGAGTACCATGAAGACCTTTTCCAGCTGGTCATTTACGAGAACTTTGAAAACCCATCTCAGAAGTGGCTGACAGTGAAAGACGGGACCTTTCCCCAGATGGGGATTTCTGACCGCACATTGACAGTCAATCTCGGTGGCACTGTGGAAACTGCACTGGTTCCTCCTCCATGTGGACAGACAATCTGTGATAATGTAGAGGTAGTGACAAATTACAACCGCTTATGGACCTTCCGCAAGCCTAAGACTGTGCGTTACCGATTGGTGAATGTGTATGATGATGAAGGTCGCTGGCCAACAGTTACAGAACACCAGATCAACCTCCAGCACCAGCATCTAAACAAAGCTTTCCGCATGTACAACATCACTTGGGAGCGCACAGTGCACAACATATACAACTCGTCCTTACGCAACCGCCTGGTTTTGGCTAACTGTGACATCAGCAAAGTGGGTGATGAGGAGTGTGACCCAGAATGCAATCACACACTCACTGGTTTTGATGCAGGATACTGCAGGAGGCAAACCATCAGCTGTCCTGAGCACAAAATAGGGAACAAAGTTTGTGATCCTGAGTGTAACCTGGATAATTTCAACTATGACCAGGGTGACTGCTGTGACCCCAATATTACTGATATCACAAAAACCTGCTTCAATCCTGCATCACGCTACAGGTAAGACCGAATATTTATTTATTTGCATGGTTGTTTGTTGGGTATTTCTACAAGCTAATTATAGTTATGCAAAGTGGCATGATGTAGTTCAAAATTCATGTTTCTGAGAAGCCAGAGTATGGGTACAATTTTAAATATCTAAAACTCTCAGAAAGACAATACGTTTCAGAGTGTTGTGTATTTGTCTTTTCATGGCAGATTTCATCTTGACGCCTTGTTACTTGTGCTTTCAATCATTAACTCCATATCAGTAGACCCCCAACCTTATTTATGTCCAAATTGGAGCCACAAAGCTTTTAAACTGGTTTTGGCTTGATCTAGGATCTTGGCAGAGAGACATACTCACTGTAAAATGTCTGATGGGCTCATAAAGGCACCTGTTGCCAGAAGTGAGATAACCTGAAGAGAATCTGCTGAATATTTGATGAATATTTATAATCATTTAACATTATTTTCACGTCCAGGATTTTCCTACTTACATTCTGTCTGATACTGAGCCTATGGCTGCCCATAATTCTGTGTGATTTAAAGAAAGTTCTCTTAGTAAAAGGGGGCTAACAAAGTATGCAGAGAAACAAATGGAATAGACTTTATATCTGTAAAGCTGATAAACTGGGTAGACACAAGGAGTTAAATTAATGGCTGATTGGTATAAATGTAAAATTATCAAAGAAGATTGTGAAACAGTTTAATGGCTAGTACATTTTTACAATATTGTGTGCAAAAATATAATAATATCTAGAGATTTTAGTATGAGATTAAAGTATGAAGTTATTCTTATGTAGTTCAAGCCAGTAAAAGACCATTCTTCATTGCTTATACAGCACTTCTAAATGATCATTCCAAAACGAAGCCACTTTGTGTGTTTAAGTGTTTATATTTCCCTATGAGAAATGTTTTTTATTACTTAGATTTACAGCATGACCAAGTGCCACTAGAATTCTATTATGGTGAGTTTTTGGACTTTTAGGGTAACATGTTCAGATTCTTGTTCATAATAATTCCCCATGTCATGTAGAAGTGAGGACAACAATTTGGCAAAGAAAAGACTATATAATAACTTAACTCTTAACTTAATTAAATTCTTTGGAAACAAGCTGATTAAAATTTGTAGTACATCAAGCATGATTGTGTTTGGTACTGAAACATGGTGAGGCAGTTACCTGTTATCCTTGCATAGTTTTTTTTTCAGTGTTGCATTCTAATATTTCTTCTGTTTTTTACTTGTTTGGTACCAAACTAAGTTTAGATCTCCCGGAGGGCACACATTTAGATTTTCTCATCCATTTTTCTTTTCCTTTAGCAAAAGTGTATGCACAGCAAAAATATCAAACCTCTTCTTTACCATAGTTTTTATTTGACTCTAATATGGGAGTGACTGAATACTGTATGAGATTATTCAACACTGAAGGTGTCAATTCAGCACTGAGGATTTTGCTGTGATATGCCACCAGAAGTTTCCTTAGTTTTGTCTAGCTTGTCAGTCCATGTGCTGGCTTGCAACACTGTCACTAAAACTAAGCAGCAGTTCTCCTATATACTGGGCACACACAGTAGCTGGCTTCAAGAACACTATGCATAGCAGCATTTTTTCAGTGCTTATCAAATAGTGTTTGGTTGCTCTTGGTTGGGCAACAGATGTTCTTAAAGGGAGGAATGAGGTACTTTTTTTGAATGGCAGTTTGGGGAGTGGGGGGTTAAGGATCTACTATGAGAGGGACGGTTAGAAGTGGGGGTTGAGCATGGCTTTTCTTTATTTTGCCTGAGCATTTTTCAAAAGGGAAACTGTTTTGAGAAGAACTGAGGGGCCTCCTGTAAAAAACTCACAGCTCATGAAGTGGTGAGATGAGAGTTAATACGAAACACTATATGCAGATATAGATTAATTCAGTGATGAAATCTCATTTGCTGAGTATTTCTCAGCAAAGCAGAAGGTATAATCACTAGGCCACAGCTATGACTAGGAAAATCAGTGAAAAAAATAACAATTATAATTACGTCATATATTAAATATTAAACGGACCCAATAGTGGCATTCAATATGCATAGTTACTAAAGATGTATTAATGGACAGTTAGACAGTTAGACAGCTAGACAGTTGAGTTTTCAAAGGGCAGATGAGCTTGGATGGGTGTAACTGATGGAAATGGTGAAAAATATTTTAAAGGGGCTATGGTCTCATCCACCCAGAAGACACAATGCATTCCTAACTAGACAGGGCCAGCGACCTTTGACATCAGAGCTGGCCTTAGACCTACTCAAGTCTTATTCAAACTCCTAATGTGGCCTCATAAGTCTCACCAGGTCCATTCAATTTCAGAACATTTATTGATGCCAATTAGCACACTCACCACTGTTGTTTAAACTTACAAACTCACACATTTAGACACAGGCAATTATTTGTTCACGTGCACACAACGGTGAATATCTGTTAATATCATTTTACAAACTCAAAATATTGATGACCCTAATTTGGCTCTATACGGGACACAACAAAAAAGACAAACATGATGCTTGTGGGACAAATAAAGACCATGTTGCTTAAGATGAATTGTGTGATGTAGCTGAGGTTAAGGAACTGCCAGTGTTTTTTTTAGGGGCATAGGAGGGTTACTATTATTTAATTTTTAAATAAAAAGACATATAGAGATATTTGAAACGCAAAACATATACAGATAAAGATAGTGGCATTACATTATACCTCCATTACACCCTACAGTAGATGGTCAAAAGTATGGACAGCTGACACACTACACACAAGTCCTTTTATACCAACCCTGGCAAACAATGCCTTTATCTTGCACTGTGTATGGGGGCATTGTCATGCTGGAACAGTTTCAAGCTTGTTCACTTAATAGCAATGAAAGGAAAGACATCATAGACAACTTTGTGACACTAGCTTAGGGAAGACCCACATATAATGGCACATGTGATGTATTGGTCACCTGCGTATGATGGTCAGGTATCAATATTTTGGCCATGTAATGTATGTGTTGTAGGTAAAATTGAACACCAGTTAAACCTAACCTATTGTGCTTGTGGGACGCTAAGTTCTGCTTAATATGTTTCATTTTAACTGCCCTATTCCATTTTGTCTCTATCTCAGGGCCTACTTGGATGTGAAGGAGTTGAAAGAGATTTTGAAGCTTGATGGCTTCACTCATCTGAACATTTTTTTTGCCAATGCCACTGACGAAGACCTAGCAGGCGAAGCCACATGGCCTTGGGATAAAGATGCTTTAACGCACTTAGGTAAATTGTAGTAACTGGCCATACTAATGCCAGTTTGTTCCTTTATGCGATGTGGATATAATTTAATTAAGCTACGCATGTGGTGGTAACATTATAATTTTTTCTGTCTCTTTTTGAGGGGGGATAGTTCTCAATCCCTTATTTTATGGCACGTTTGGCCACACACACACCATGATCCATGAGATTGGCCACAGCCTTGGACTGTACCATGTCTTCAGGGGGATTTCAGAAATAGAGTCATGCAATGATGCCTGTCTGGAGACAGAACCTTCATTAGAGACTGGGGACCTGTGCGCTGATACAAACCCAACACCAAAGTACAAATACTGCAGAGACCCAGAGCATGGAAATGACACGTGTGGCCAGCGGGTCTTCAAGCACACTCCATTTCGAAACTATATGAGTTATGCCGGTGAGAATGAAACATGAATGCTCTTCATTGGCCATGAATAAAACTATTTATATACATATAGATACATATGCTCATATTTTTCTGTGACAATATCACAGCAGCTCCTATAGGCCAGTAGTGATAACAGCACCATTATTTTTTTGATCTGTAAGCCACATTCAAGGCTATGGTATTTACATGCATGTTTTATTCTTTCAGCAATGAATCGTGCAGCATGAACCATTCTATAGTAGCAAGATAACTTGTAAGAAATGGCTGCTGAGAGCCTGAAAGGAACAATAGAGTATGGCTGCATTGCGATGCTCGCATAATATAATAATATGAGAGCTCGAATAATATAAGAGTTCACAGTCTGGGGAAATACATTTTTTTGGTAATTATTTTAAATTACATTAATCATAGCAAACACTGCAAATCAGCTATCAGCAATCAGTGCAAAAATGTCACCAAAGCAATCCGACCTCACCTAACTCAGGAGCATTGCACAACTCTGTCTCGATTTGCTCAAACATGGTGTGCATATAATTTTTGTCCTCACAGATGAGGTGAGTCCCAAACTGCTGTTAGCCTCACAGTGGAGGTCTACACCCAGACCCTGCTAAAAAGGAAATCAAATTCATCTGCTCTCATGCTCTGTAGTTTATAATCAATAAGCCCCCTTAGAGAGTGTATGCCTTCCTATAGTAGCCACCCTTAATCTTGGAAGCTGCCTCAATGCTGCCTACCTTGGTAGTTCCCGTTAATTGGTGATGCAGCATGTGTCTTATGCAGAACAAATGTCACAGACGTTTTCTAATTTCTATTCTATTCTAATTTTACATTCCTTTTTTGTTGTCTTTTGAAGATGATGTCTGCACAAATTCCTTTACAATGAACCAAGTGGCTCGGATGCACTGCTATTTAGATTTGATCTACCAGTCCTGGAGAACTGAAAGTAAGCCAGCTCCAGTTCCTCTAGCTCCTCGACTGATGGAGCAAGGGCAAGACTCTTTTACCCTGGAGTGGTTCCCTGCACTTACTGGTCATTACTTTGACAGGTGAAAATGAAAGCTACAAAATGTACTGTCTCTGATTCAGCTGTGTTCTGTGGCAAATTATACCACAGAGACTTACTTTAAATGCACGTATCGGTTGTTTGAATGTGTGCAGTTTTTCTTACACTTATGACTTTATACTGTCAATCTGTTAACATAAAATGTGGTTGTAATGGATCTTTTGCTGGGTCTAAGTTGCTACTGTGGTTTGTTGGTTTCCTAGAGAAGTGGGATCCCTATGTGACAGATGCACTGAAGACAGAGCGTTCCTGCAATATGCCTCAAACTCATCCTCCCCGAAACCCTGTTCTCCATCAGGACACTGGAGCCCTCGTGAGGCAGAGGGTAAGAAGTAGGCATGCTGTCTGACAGCACAGTGAGTTTTCACTAAGGATTTACATAATAATAATAATAATAATAATAATAATAATAATAATAATAATAATAATAATAATACCTATTATTTATATCTCTGAAATAGTAGATTTAGATACTCGTGTTGTATTTCTCAGGTTGATCAGTACACCTACTGGCATAGGTGTCAGAACATTAAGCTTAGCTATCAATTATGTTATTATTATCTATTAGTAGTTTACTGTAAATGTGTAGCTATATCCTACACAGTAGCTAGTCGGCAGGTTACCTAGCTAATTGTCATGCTTTTTTTTTTAAAGACTTACATTGTATGTGTACATTGTTGCTCCGTGCAGTTAGTAGAAGTTAGTAAAGAGAGGCAAATCAGGTAAAACAGTGGAAACTCACTAAATGTGTGGAAAATATTAAGCATATGTGTTGTCACAAAATTAAATTTTTTCTCATAAGTTTATTTTAAGAAATGAAAATATGGACATAAATATATAAAGGAATTAGTCCACAGAGCATTCTGATATGAATGAAAACATTCTTGATCACCGAGAGTGACTCATGTTTTCCTTGACTGTATTAATTATTTTGAGCTTGAAATTTAGCCTTTGACCTGACATTGCAGAAAAAAACATGCTCAGTGCCAAAAAATATTGTCCTTAATTCACTTCTCATTGCTGGAGGTTAGCCAGTCCAGTCTGAAATTTACCACTGTATTTCTTTTACAATATATATATATATATGACATTTACGTTTCTATAATCTAGGGCCATTCAAGGTCTTAAGACATATAGGCAGTTAGAAATGTAACATGGATGACACTTGTCTGCCCTATAATGTTTCCACAAACTGTAAAAACCTCTTGGAAAAAAAAGGGAATTGGAGTTGACAATGAAAACAAACCAAGTGGTCTACATTCCCTGGGGCTGCCTGTTTTTCTGTTTAATTACTTAAACACTCAGTCTGGGTCTTGGTTTTTCAAATATGGGTGAGTCAGGTTTGTGGGAGGGAAGGCCATAAGTGTAAACTTGTATCCCTCAAAGCCAAGTTGGCACAACAAGTGGCTACACTCAGTCAGCTGGGAAAGGCATGCCCAGGCTTGCCACTGCCACAACATTTAAACTAACTTCTCTCTGTTCTTGGAACACTTCCCTGGTGTACTCCATAGCCTGGGTGATCTTTCCACTGTTTACAACTGGATACAAACCTTCTTTGACAACCTGCAGCTGCCTACAAGCATTGCCCCTTGAACAAAATGCTATGAAAATCACCTGCCATAGCACTTGTGCTCTCCAATGCATGCTCTCTGTCTTCCACTATATAAGCTGAATGACTGTTAAACACATTTGTGTTTTCTCTACTCCATCATACACCTCTTCACCAGCACTGAGTGTCCTCACTTGCCTCCTGGGTGAAAAATGATGAAACAAGCAGTATTAGAGCAGTATCATTATCAGGTTGCAGAAATTCAAGAAAAGAACAGTGAGGGCACAAAAATGTACAGGGTTGAGAAACTGTGCCAAAGGCAAGAATTTTAGATTTTTGCTATGTAAATTGTCCTGTGGTCAGTGGGGTTCATGAGAAGGCACATGCAGCAGATTAGGTGATTGTGAGAAACTTAAAACTGAGGAATGCATATCTGACTCCTACCCCACTCAGTAGACTACAGTGAAAAAAAGTCTGTGTTTGGAGTTACTTTAAAAAATCATGTCAATTTTTGCACATTTTTTTAAAGTAAATTCAACATGAGATACATTTGAGGTATTTATATAAATCTAAAATTTGCTAAATGTACTCAAGTGTATTAGGTTTATTCAACTATTTTTATTATTTAATTATAATACTATTTCAGGCCAGTGCAACAAATTGCATAAACCCAATTCAAAGAATTTACGTAATGTGTAACTCTTCTCTTCACATGCCTATATGTTAACACAAAGTTAGAGTATCAGAAAAAAAGATTAATGCAGGTCTCTATATTTTACTATTTTGAAAACGGTAGTTAAAAGCAGCAAACTCCTAAATTTGAATTGACCTGCAAATGACAAAAAAAAAAAAAAAAAATGAACGTGCAGGTGTGAGACTAGTGTATGGCATATTAATTTGTGTTTTGGCTTGATGGAGTTAAAGGGTGGACTCATTCATGGCACGCTAGCGTGGAGGAGAGGTTAGCGCAGAAGAACCAACTGTGAGACTATGGGGGATGCTTGTGAGCACTGAAATAATGTTTATCTTTGTCGGGGAAACACCAAGTGGCTTATATTTAGCAAGTAATGTTGAGATGGCATGATTCGAACTTGGCTGAAGGAGGGAGAAAATGTTAGTGCTGCATCACACAAATGAAAAACTGATCTACACAGGCATGGTTTCATTTTAGAATCTGTTTTTATCTTTTATCCTCTTTATTCCAATATATATAACAAAGCCCAAAGGCTGATTATTTACTTCCTTTACTTACTCACTGCCGAAGACTTGGTTGTGGAAGTGGTTCACCCTGATGTGGGACATATCACGACAAAGCCTGAAGCCTTAAGACTGAACCCGATGACCCTCTATGAGGTCCACCATTACCAGTTTTTCCTGACACTCACTTAGAATTATACACATTATACAACAATGTAACCAGTCATTATGTGACCAGTCAATATATATATTAGGGCTGTCGAAGTTAAAATGATAATAACGCATTAACGCGATCTCAAATTATCGCAATTAAAAAAATTGTGTCATTAATGCAAATTCTAATCTGCGATTCACCCGTAGTTCATGTTAAGGCTTGTTGCTTGCTGCTTCAGTAAGAGTAAGTTTGAGTGATGGCGAAAGATCAGTTAAACGGGAAGTTTCATTTCATTTGTGTTTTGTATGTTCAGTACTGCCTAGTATTTTCTCTTGTCCCAGCAGTTTTTAACAAGTACTTTTAGCATAATGTGTTCAAAATTTTAATTGTAACATTTCACTTTAAAGCCTTATTCATTTACATAGATTAAAAATGTGATTAATCAAGATTAACTTTTTATCTTTTGACAGCCCTAATAT
>JAOVVF010000028.1:11372952-11399146 GCA_028565595.1 Duopalatinus emarginatus | reverse complement strand
AAAACAGGTTACCATGCCTTTTACACCATCTCTGCAGATCCTTCTGTTATAGTTCCCATTGATCTTCTTTTCCTCTCATTCCTTAGTGGGGCCTCTCTGCTAAACTTTTCCTTTCTTTGCACCCATCCCCTTTAGCCACCTCGTAATGGCCTCTTGACAGCTCCTAAAAGAATAACTGGGCTGAGGGCCAAAATTGCCCAAAAGACCTCCTGATGTCTCATCAAAAGACATCATTTGCTTCTTCTCACTTAGTTTTTTTTTAAGACTTTCTTCCTTGATGCCTTTTTTCATTACAAAAATGACAAAAAATTAGTAAATTAGTAAATTAGTTTTTTAAAGAGTTTTTTTAAACAAATTTTAAATGCGAATGGGTTCATTTTAAATGCGGAGCACACAATTTTTTGTGTGTAAGCACAGTAGGCAAATAGTTCACGCTCCCTCCACTTTCACTACAGAGCAGTTCATAGCTGGATTATGACAAATTATTTGCCCTCATTATTGTTTTGCATAATCTATGGCATCTAACAGAACACTGTGTGTCATTTGACTGTGTTCTACAGGTTCACCGGATGTGGAGCAGGTGTGTGAACCCAGTGTGCATACCTGGAGCCCTCATGCTGGCCTTGACTCCAGCAGTGTGGGCTCTGCTTCGTGCCCTCCACAGGGCTGCATGCTCCACCTGAATTTCACCTACCCACTTGTGCCAGATTCGATCACTGTCTGGGTCACATTCTTCTCAGCAGAAGAGAGTGACTTGGCTGCCATCCACAACATCTTGCTACTGACACTAAGTGGCAACAATGTGTCTCTGGGTCCACAGAGTATCTTCTGTGACATGCCACTGACACTGAAGCTAGCTGTGGATGAGGAAGTGTATGGTGTTCAGTTCTTCACTATGGATCAGCACCTGGAGATCGATGCCACAATGATGGTCTCCAAACCAGGACATGCACTCTGTCAGACATGTCAACCCCTGCGTTATAGACTGATGCGAAACCCACCTTTCAGTCATGCACCTCATGGGGTGGTCCTCATGGAGCCGATGAGGAGATTTGTAGACAGGTATGGATAAAAGATTTGATAATTTGCCGATTTCCACTTTAACTAACTAACTAACTAGTTAACTAATTCATTAATAAACAAATAAATAAACAAGAAATTATATAAGGATATTAGTCCAAAAGTGATTTTTCTATGCAGTGCTGTTGATGTGACACATTCTTACGACACATGGTATGTTGTCCTAGGTCCTTTCTGTATGTGTGGGGTCTCCCAACTTGCCTTTTGCCCCTCGGATTGGGAGGGGTTTAAGCCAGCTTAAAGAATTTCACAGCTACTCAAATGTAAGAACTCTAGTCTATACAGAATGAGGAGGCAAGTTCAAAGCCCCCCCCCCAATCTTCTCCCCTTTTATCCATAAAAAAGTACAGCCCAATAGAGCACTCATTCTTTCTTTCTAGCAGATGTGCCTCATATTAACAATACAGAAATGAAGAGTTTAATCATTTAGGAGGCAGGCATTGTCTTTGGTGTCTTTCTGTGGGTGGTTGTGGGTCGAGTGTGTGCTTTTCCTTGTTTTTTCCCTCTGTCACAGTGAATAATGGGCCTTTCCCAGGACCCTGGGCAACACCTCTGTTGGCAATCTGCCAAAGCTGTACATTAACTTCACTAAAAATCTCCTTTGTTTCTGTAATGTTTCTGACATGAACCTTGTGAACCTTTCAATCCTTGTGTAAGACAGACTATGTAAGATCACTGTCATTCGACAGTTTTGAGCCTTGTTCTCTACAAACTTATTAAAACGTTTGAGTAGTGAACTTTGAAAACTTTATAAAATATTTTAGTGTCATTGGTCATTTTTCTAAAGTAGAAACCAGCTCTTATGCCTAGGATGCAAATTATGTTGTGCTTCATAATCCCGATCCCCAGACCATATGAGAAAATGTGGTACAAGTGCTCATATTTGTTTGAAATATGTGTTTCTCTGCATTACTAGTTATAATAGAAGTTATTCCCAAAAATGAAAAAAAAAAAAATGTAGGAGTCAATACCAGTGTTAAGATTAGTGATGCTAGAAATGTGATATTTAATACTAAGCCAAGTTTCTTCTTGGTAAAAGGTTTTCTAGGGAGATGATGCTAATCCTAAAATGAATAGATCTCAGTCAGGTACAACTTGTGGGAATCCCTTAAGTAATACCCAGCTTCTTTCTGGTTCTTTTCATTGGCCGGGATATGTCACTGCTGCACAACATATACTATTATACAGGGAGATTCACTCGAAAGAGGCCCAGAATATTCAGCATTAACTTCCATTAGCAATCTGAACCAAAAATATGTGCTACATACCTTAAAGTATCTGTAATTAAATACTCTTTCGAGTGAATCTCCCTGTATAAGAAATTTCACAGTAATAGGGTTTAGGTTATATAATAAGCACTCTACTAATTATACTTTTGTGTTATAATAATGAGAAAATGCATATGAATCTGTGGTTCACTGGAAAGACTACATAGAGATTTTTTGCCACTATACTGTGTGAAAAAAAAAAAAAAAAAAAAAACCAGAAAGTAAACAGTCTAGTGTAAAATTTAGAAGACAGTTGTATAAGCTTTACAGCATTACAAAATGTGCTTGTCTGGTTTCTGCTCTCATTTACATTTTCTGTCTCCAAGCTTTGGAGAGGCTACTGGCATGCTAGTGAGATTTCTCACGTAGCAATGCTAGTTGGCTTTATTGTATGATTTCATTTTGTTATTTCGTGATTAAATAAATTATTGGTGTGGGAAAGCAAGTCATACTATAGGCATCACCACCTTAGGACATATAGGACAATGTTATATTGGCAAATTATCTGATTCATTCCATCATTCAGCATAAATGACCACATAATAAATTTATACCATTAATGTCACAGTAAATCTGTAATACCTAAACCAAAGTATTAAGACAAAATATCTTGTTTTAATGTCAATTTAATTGAATATGAGTAAGATATGAATCATTAAGTGTACATAAACACATAGGAGTAATAAGTCATAATAACAAGTAACAATTGTTTTACTGGAAAGTTGAAGCAGTGTCATGAATACACACTTAAAGCATAGAGCAACAGCCTGATCTGGGTGTTTCTAAATCTAGCATGTATCAAAATCTCAAACAAAAAAGATGGCTGTGGCTGCTCTTCAGAGAGATGGGAGAACCGAGGGCTGAAATGGGACAATGTGCATTGTTACATTGTGCACTATATATAAATGAAGTTGAATTGAATTGAAAATGGGTGTGACTCTATTATTTTAACAGACTATTGGCAAGATCAACCTTATCAGAGAGCTATGAAGCCATGCTGCTGTTTAATATCATGACATGTCTCTAACAAATTTATATGAAATAGCTCTAGATACCTTTTTAGTTGTGGCTTGCAAAGGTAAGCTTAAACTGGGTCAGTGTTGAATTTTATTGAGCTTTTAGTGAACTTGCAAGGTGTCAAATCTATGCAGGGGCATTGTCTGTTGGGAAAGCAGCAGTCTCCATTGAGAAATAATGGCCTCATTGTTGCATAGTTTCACTAACCATCTGCAGGCAGTATAACAAAGTATAGGTTCCTCCTCCATGCAAAGCATTTCAAGCTTTTTTATAATCTTAATATGTCGGCTACCATTTTAAATACAAATGACAGGTTTGAATATGGAGACTGACATGTTCTTTACACAGTATTGAACTTGCAACTATCTAACTAGCTAAGGCTTCACATATTGGCAAAAACAGTCAGGTTAAAAAAAAATCCTTGCACTTAAAAATTCTAGAAATACATGATATCTTCCCAAGACCCATTTGACCACTTGTTCAACAGTTCCAAAGCATCAATGAGCCACTATCTTATTTAGCATTTTGGTCTGTGAATTGACAGATGATGTTAATGTCATGGTCCACCCCACATTCTGACGGAAATGCTTAAAAACAATGCTACCATCTTAAAACTAAAACAAAGGAAGAAGCTCTGACAGAGAACATTGTGCAGACTTGTAGTCAAGTAGTCAAGCTTTGCAATGTAGGATGCACTTGTAACCCAAAAACAGTGTAACTGCAATTGCTTAACTTAGCCACCTGACACTGATGCTTACTTAATTCAACAAGCAAATGCTGTTTCCTCTTGTTGTATCTTAAGCCAGCATTCTACCTCAGGAGTCAATTTTTTTGAGGAAGCAAAAAAATAGCATCATGCTATTTGTTATGCAGTGGGCTTCTGCTAATACCATTGTAGTATCTCTGATCATGATAATGCATTTACCTTAGAGAAATGCAAGCGAGTCTGGTTCTTTGTGTACATGATGGCTTATATTTTGGGCCAGTATTGGGTTTTTACACTGTCAGGATTTAGCCATACAGTACTCAATACAAAACTTACAAAAAGTCCTAAGGCCTTAAAGACCTCCTTTAAGTGCTGTTGAAAGAGGTGTGTCTTTGTTAGGGTTTGAAGACAGCAAATGAATCTGCTGTATCAACACTTAGGGGGAGTTTGTTCCAACACCTTGGTGTCAAGACAGAGAAAAGTCTGGATGCTTGCCTCCCATGTGCCTGTTGTTGTTTTTGTTGTTTTTTAAAATCAAAGTGGCAAATAAATTTTGTGGGCTCTTGTAGGGTAAAAATATAAATAACTAACAAGTAACTGACAAATAACTTTACACTGCATGCATAGACTTAACATTTATGCATTGGATTATCTCTGATAAGATTTTATATGTTCTTAATGTCCCATTTCTCTTATATTTGCAAACAGTCAACTTTGGCACTTGAGATTTTTTTTTAGCTGTAGTGTGGGGTGATGTTTATGGTGGCTGAGAAAGCCCATCACACGGCAGGTTAAAAACATGCTGCAAATTCTCAAAACACAAGCATCAGTACGACAACACCTGTACAACATTAACAAAGCATGCTGCAAGTACTGAAAACACATGCAACTTCCAAAAAGCATGCAAAAAGATTCACAACTCAATGGAAGTGTTTCCAAGGGACACTGAAAGTGGACGGAACTGTTTGGGAGTGGGCTTTTATTTGTTTATTAATGAAGATACAATTAGTTTATTGACGAGTTTCTCATGTTCAGGCTTAGTTACCTTGAAAAAGCAATCTGATTTCTGATTACTATTTACTCCTTTAAAAAGTAACTTAGTTACTTTTTTAAGTACTTGATTTTAAAACTAACTAAGTTAGATTACAAGTTACTTTATTAGTTACATTCAGCAGCTGCCGACAACACCCCCCGCCGCCTCAACATAAAAATGACAAGCTGTTTTGCCAATACTCACTTTATTGAAAGTGCATTTAAACAGTAACAGTGTATCTCCTGACATTTAAAGTTGAAGTTGAAGTCCAGCAAAAGCTTTTTTTTTCTTTTGCATTAATTGCAGCTCTCTGCTTCACACCACCTGGTTGGATTTGCTCTGTAAGTTTGACTGTGCCGAGCTGCAACTTCAAATGTTTCTTCAAATTTGACGTAGTGTTTTTGAAGCTAGGCAGCACTTTGTCACCAGCACAGAGTGTACAACGAACCTTGATATTGTCAACTTTAGCTGACACAAGTCCAAAATAGTGCCTGTATTTCCAAGTGTATCTTCATCAATGAACAGGCTTCATCAATGAACTTACTTTCAACCACTCAGTGTGTACGTTTTAAGGTGGAATAAAATATGAACATGACAAAACAACTGCATCTTCATTAATAAACAGATAAAACTTTTAACTACTCACCATGCACTTTTTAAGGTACAATTAAATATAATATAATAAAATGGTTCCGTCCACTTTCAGTGTGTCCCTTGGAAACACTTCTATTGTGTTGTGAGACTTTTTGCATGTGTTTTGGAAGTTGCATGTGTTTTCAGTATTTGAAGCACGTTTGAGGAATTCTCAGTGTGTTCGGTTAAAGTAGTACAGGTGGTGTGGTATTGATGAATGTGTTTTATGTTTATTCAGTTCGGGTTTGAATTTGCAGCACGTTTGGTTAATGTTGATGCTTGTGTTTTTAGTATTTTCAGCATGTTTTTAACTTGATGTGATATGGGCTTTCTCAGCCTCCGTAGATGTTTCAAATATTGACACTAATAAACAAAAACAAACAAAAAAAACTTTAATAAACAAAAACAAACAAAAAACATTAATAAACAAAAACAAACAAAAAAACCCAGTTGATGATATATTAGATGTTTGAGATATATGAGATACATTTTCATGAATCTCTTGTAACACTCTAAATGTACCTCTGCAGGGACATAGAGCCTGGTGAGATGTACACCTACCATGTGGCAACTGTTTCCAAGACAGCAGAAAGTGAGCTATCTCCTGCTCTCATACATCAGCTGGGCTCACCATACTGTGGAGATGGACTAATCCAACAGTAAGTCATCTTAAGGTCACAAACAATCAAACAGTCCAAAAAAAAATAATTAGGATTAACATTTGTTGGTTCCAACAATCACATGCCACCTGTAGTTACTGAAAATAAATTAAAATGTGTTTATTGTTGTTTAGTAGGCTTTGCATTAGACTAAGTATAGGTCTGTTTTAATTTTAAAAAGTGGGCTCTTATGTAACTCCCAGGACTTGATTATTAATACAAATGCAGGTTTGCTTTAAGATAAACTCCACAGGTATCCAAATCCAGGATGTGAGGCAAAATAATTAGTCAGGGAAAGAAACAAAGTCAGGTAATCAGTTATGAGAAAAAAAAAAAATAATAATAAAAAAAATGTAAAACAATCATAAGAAGGCAAGATCACATATCAGAATAGCTTTGATTGGAGGCTGTTTATATAGAATATGTCAGCCTGTGTGTGAATTCTGCTGATATTGTGACACACTCCAGCTTCTTGGTTGACCCATTCTGCTTGTCTGTTGGCTTTGGACTGGAACCAGAGAAACGGCTCACTAAGAATCTCATTTTATTTATAAAGCTGACCCATACTCTGGATGTGCACTGGGTGCCTAATAACAATTAGAGTCAATTCTGTTCATCTATAGTTAACTTACAATGACTGTTTATATCAGCAAGATTCATGGTTTCTACATTTGTCCCTTATGGTGTTCTATAGACTGTCTATGTAGGTTCATGCTTAGCAGCAGTGATGAACTACAAAAAACTATGAAGAAAATGCTTGACTAAACAGATGTTTTCAGTCTAGACTTAAAGATTGTGTCTGAAGCTGTTCCATATATGAGGCGTTCTGTAATAGAAGGATCAGCCCCCGCTGTAGCCTTAATAATTTGAGGTATCACCTTTTGATTGAAGTAGGAGCAGCGAATCATAAGAGACTAAAATTTCTGTGGCCTGAGGCGGTTCACTGCTTTAAGAGTGTCTTTGGGGCAGGCAGAGGGACAAGGCAAGACTTTGAGAATCAATTAAGGATATTTATATTTATAGTGTTTTCTCTAATTTGTGGCATTATAAGAAGTGTCCATCAGTAATGCTAAATGTTGCCTTGCACTCGTTGCCTTCTCTGATGGGCACAAGGTTCTAAACAGTGTCTTGGTTGAGCTTATTGAAAACTTTTGATGATCTGATTGAACCCATGGTAATAATATATCCTTACTCTTATTGTACAGTGAACAGTGCAATTCAGTAACAACCCAGCATTCATAAATAGCAGACAGTAATTAAAATCAGAAAAAGTGTATATTAATAAATAAATAGAATATAAAATGCATAAAGCAGCTGAGGTATTGCAGTATATGTTATGTAGTACTCTATCACACTGGTCCCAAACAGGCAGTGTTTGAGTGTTCAATTTCCATATGGTCCTGGGGTAGAAGCTAGTACCAGAAGGATCCTCAGGAAGTGGCTGCTGTGCCTTTCTGATCACTGCAGTGGTATTTTTGGTCCAGAAGAGATCTTCAGTGATATGCATACCCAGGAACCCTGTCTACACAGATATGTTTAATGTATACTATATCAGCCCTATTCTTCCAGGAGTCTATTATAAGTTTTTTGAGATGAGATTGTTCTCTGAACACTACACAGTCTTTGGCCCTAATGTTCAAAACTGGTCAGTGCAGTGTAAAGAGCAGTGGTGAAAGCATTATCTGTTGACCTATTCACTCTGTATGCAAACTGATCTGAATCAAAGTGGGTGGCAGGCTGGCTTTAATGTGCTACAGTAGCAGCCTCCTGAAGCAGTTTGTGATGACTTGTATAAGTGTGACTGGACAGTAGTCACAGAGGCTGCTTATGAAATAATTTTTTGGCAGTGGAATAATTGTGGATTTCAGACACAATACAACGATGGAATTAGACAGAAATTGGTTGGAAATATCTGGGAAGACATCTGAGAGGTGATCTGCACATTTTTGTGTCTTTCCTCAGTTTGGCTTAAGCAGCATTGTATAGGTGGTGTCAAAAGACCTGAAGGCAGTGTTACAGTCCTTGAGGACAGTTTTTATCTCTTTTGTTATTCAGGGCTTTTGGCTGGCCTGGATGTGTTTATAGAAGGTGATATTGTCAGTGTAAACTTCCAAGTCCTAATTCCCAAAGTTGTCCCAATCAGATGTCTGATGTCTTTGTCATGCCATGAGGTCTAGGGGTTGTAAAGTTGCATTCAAAAGGAAAATGAATTCAAGGGATATTTAGCTGTGACAGTGATCAATAATGAGATGGTGGACAACACTGACTTTGAGCAATAGGGGTTCTGTGCAGAGCATGATGATTCCATCCCCTGTTGATCATCCATCAATGACATAAATCTTTAACAAATGCTGAAAGGTTGTTTTGGGCTTCAGTACTGTCTCAAGATCCATTAAGTTGACAGCTGCCCCAGAGTCAGTTATCTCTCAAAAGAGAAACATAATTTGAGTGTTATCTGTACCTTTACTGTTATTGGTAGGAAAGAAACTGAGATTGTGTTACTGCGGAAGGTAGTTGGATGTGGAGGACAGTTGTCCTTTCAGTTGTCAAGATGATTCTTTGAGATTCTTTGCAGTCAGTCTCCATAATGTGGTCCCCAGACCACTGTGGCCTAGCTTAGAGCTTTACCTGTGAACAGGCTGAAGAACTATGTGATTTTCTGCTGAACTGGAACCTCATCTTGGCTGGAGAAATACAGGCCACACTGTGCCAGGAAGCCTTTGCAATTGCAATGCCTCATGTATTTGTCAGAATCTGGAGATGAGAGAACTGGGATTCATAGCCATCAGCTGTTACAGTCTAGGTTTAGACTAGCCTAGGAAATAGGAAATACTATAGCATGCTAAAAAGTAGGTTAATATGAAGTGATGTTTGATGATAAACATTATGAAGAATGTAATAAATGCTGTTAAGATGCAACATATACAATGCCAAAACACTGATTTGCCTCTTAGAAAATGGTGTGTGTGTGTGTGTGTGTGTATGTGTGTGTGTGTGTGTTTCAGTTATCTGGGGGAGCAGTGTGATGACATGAACTTTGCCAATGGAGATGGCTGTTCCAACCAGTGCAAAAAGGAGCCATTATTTAACTGTGTTGGTATGTACTATAAAATGGCTATCTGTAAAACAAGGTAGTTTCTGAATGTAAAATAGCATTGTATACATGGAACATCAACACATATCTGGTATTGCTGCACACCAAGCTTCATCCAAACAAATGCTACATGTATTGCGATCTAATTTGAAGACCACACATGGGAGCTCATGTGATCAGGCTTGTTTGGTTGAAATTTCTAGGGATAAAGGATCAGGTTTTGCATTATTGGCTGATGTTTTTATCAATGACCTTTGCATAGTTTAAACAATATTTATCTTCAGGTTTGCTCTATGAATGCACCAATGAGTGACATTCTTCCTTCCAATGCATCAGTAATCAGACTCATCTACCAGATTGTTATGCTAATGCTGGAGATTTATTGCTAAAAGTTGGTAATTAGACACTCTAACTGATGCATGCAAAGACTCCTCAGACCAAAGGTTGCCATACAAAGGACTCAAATAATCCCACAGTAATATACATATGCAATGTATTTCAATTCTGGAACACTTTTGTGCTTCTTTTCTTGCTAGAAGTGTTTCATTCATCATGACAAAACTTGTGAATGAGAGTGAGTCATGGAATTGGAGCGTAAAAAATTGCAAAGAAGGGGAAATTGACCAAAGAATCCCACAAGTCTTTGAAGTGTCCCTCTGAGTGTATATTCAGCTGAAGGGATGACCTGAGACATTTGTAGAAGTGTGCCCTCTGGAGTTCCTCTGATGTTCAGTACAGCATAATTAGCAGCTCTCTTTAGAGAACAGACCATCAAGCCACTTGTTTGGAAGGGGTTCAGTGAGTTCATGCTTCACAGATTCTCTGTTTTCCGTAGAAAATCCTATGTCAGCATTACTATCCTGTATTCCTATATTTGTGTTTAAAGGCTTTCGTTTTTGTATTATTTGTGTTTTTTGTATTCTTGCATAACATTTCTGAAGGTCTGGAGCAAAAGGAGCTACTATTTTATCTGGTTAGTCACACTGTAGGTGTGACTAGTCCATAGCTATCTTATTCATCTGACACTCCTATAGCATGGATATACTTATAATTGTCTTAGCTGCTTTAATTTTAACAACATCTTGTAATGTTGTGTCCCTTATTTTCCGCAATATGATGCTACCTCAGCTGCATTTTTTTGAAAGACCATATCATTTTAAGTTATTCTTTCACAGATAGAGAAGAACTATTATTTACAAATTCCATTGTACTCAAAGCTGTACAAAACACGGGTTTATATTTCTACTTTTCATGTACTGCTTTCCAAGTAAAATATGCAAGTCTTAGCTTTGTCTCTTCATTATTTTTTTTGACTCACAGTTGAACTGGCACCAACAAAAAACCTCACATGGAGCACAAATATTTCAGAGCACAGTTTCTTCTATTTTTCAATGTGTAAGCTGACAAGCATGCAGAAAAATGCTATTAATAAGACAAGCAGCTTTGTAGCATTCAACTTTATACCGTTTTCTTGGGTTAGACACTCATGTATATAGTGTGCCAGGGATGGGTTGTTCTTGTTCATAGGTGGGTATCCACTAGAAAACTGCATAGTTTAGCAGCACCCCATGGCTCTTGACCAGCAGGCAGGAATGAGAGCAGGTTACAGTACTTCACTGATTGTCTTGGACCGGC
Source organism: Duopalatinus emarginatus (assembly GCA_028565595.1). Lineage (NCBI taxonomy): Eukaryota > Metazoa > Chordata > Actinopteri > Siluriformes > Pimelodidae > Duopalatinus > Duopalatinus emarginatus. Next base: position 11,388,021 of record JAOVVF010000028.1, on the reverse strand, counting down.
TGACTAGTTATTATTGACATGTCTGTAGAGGCCACTTGACCTTCTAAAATTATGATCTACATATATATGGATTAGATGGCTGTCAGCGGCCAAAGGTGATACGTGCACCAACGAAAATAAGATAGAGGTTAATTTTAATTTAAATTTCCATTAAAGATTCTCACAATCCACCAACTGACAAACTTTTATATTTTAAGCAAAAAGTTGTATTTCTGAAAAGTATTGTTTGCATGTCAATATAACTACTCTAGTAACTATTTCAAACTAGGAAGGGTAAGTTTGAAAAACAAAGATGGGTGGTGGTACTAAAACATCCCAGTGCAGTAAAAGTAAATATAGATTCTCTTGGGATGCCATTCAACTAATCAAATTAATGGACCAAAAGTAAAACTTAAGTATCATATTCAGATGTATAACAGTAGGAACAAGGCAGGATGTATCTGGTTTCATTTCAGAATTTCTGAACATTATTGTAAAAGTCCAGACAAGGTTAATAAGAGCAGACCCTGTTTCTCAATCCAGACATGGTAGAGGAATTCAAAACAAGAAACAGACAAAACACAACTAGGTAACTAGCAAAACAAACAACTCAAAAAAGAAAAAAAAAAACAGAGAAATCAGAAGACCACAGATTACATATGCAATACTTTGAAGAAGCACAGGGGAAACAAATCACTTGAATAAAGAGATGGAAACAGGGAAACAAGCTAATTACAAAGGCTGTGAGTAGATAACAAGAAACAGAAAAAATGGCCTACTATGCATTGTAAATCTAAAGGGTAATCCAAGAGTGGGAGGCCAATTCTTTATAGCAACAATGGATGTAATAAGCTATAAAAGGTACAGCATTATTATTATAGATTGTATATGCACAGCACTTTTAATAGGCAACTTTTATGTAACTACTCACTAATCACTGCTATGTGAGAGGTGACAGCATCCAAACAGCATCACTGCTGCTGAGAATGAATCCACATGGACAGTCTATAGAACACCACAATAGACAGATTCACAAACCATGAGTCCTATGAATAGGACTATGACTGATATAAACAGTCATCGCTAAATAAAATTTTTTCTCTTTATCAGTCAATGTCCATTAGTGAACAGTTGACAAATCAGTTTTTAGTATTTCTTTGGTTACTTGCACTTCTTTATATAGCACTTATAGCACTACTTTATATAGCCCTTTATAATTTATAATTGCACTATTCATGTCATGCAAATGAGGATGGGTTCCCTTTAACGTCTGGTTCCTCTCAAAGTTTATTCATCTTGTCATCTCAGGGAGTTTTTCCTTGCCACTGTCACAAGAGGCTTGCTTATCAGGGATAAAATTTATATAAATATATAGTCCAATCCTTTATTTTTATAAAGCTGCTTTGGGACAATATCCATTGTTTAAAATGCTATACATAAAAATTTAATTTAATTAACTTACAATGCACTTTTATTAAAATGCAGTTAGAACTAGTTAACTGACTTTTATATTTTGTACATTAGAGAGTAAGATTTTAACACATGCAAACCAACACAAAATCTAGAATTTGTCAATTTTTTGACAAACATTAGCTGTAAATTTGCTGTGTCTATGATTTTTCTCTTGTAGATGAGCCCAGTCTTTGCTACTTCTATGATGGTGATGGTCTTTGTGAGGATTTTGAGCGGGAAACAAGTGTGAGGGACTGTGGGCTCTACACACCCAGTGGTTTTCTGGACCAGTGGGCCACAGGGGTAGAGGTTTCCAATGAGCACAGAATACATTGCCCTGCAGAGGTGGCTGCTGGGTATCCTGCTGTGACAAAGGTGACAAAGTCACTCACACACACACTGCACACTTGTAATTGATCTAACACTCAAGGATATTATAGAAATTAAAGCTGGATTTGGACCAAAATAGCTTATATAGCATTAAGAGTGACTGCTGCTACTTCAGTGGGTTTCAAGTAAATGAGGTCACACTCTGGCCCCTGACAATGAAACCAGTCATGACTTTTGATAATCTTTCTCTGTAAATGCCAAACATAACTTTACCTGCAAACTGAAGACATTTTTTCACCATATTAGTCCTCTTTGACATACCACATAAAATTCTGAAAAGTGTACAGTTAATTTATAATCCCATTAAGCAATGTAATGTTGGTCTTGCTATATCTCCCTCCTGATGCTTGTAAAGCTGCTTAGTCACAATGCTCATTGTTAAAAGTGCTATACAAATGAAAAATTATTGAACTAGATATGTTCTTTCAAACACACTGTATTGAAAGAGCTGAGCCTTCCAATATGCAATGTTTATATGTTTATAACACATTTCTAGGCCACTGTATCTTGCCTATTATATGTTTTTTAGATCAAACAAAGGCATCTCATTCAAAATAAATGAATAAATAAATAAAGAAATAACACTCTTGAATTAATCATGTCAGATAACTATTCTAATAACACGGTAATTTAACTTACTTAATATTCATAAATACATTTAAAAAATGTCTTCCTCTGCAAATGTGTCTTGCTCATATAGTTTATGTTTACCTTTTAAAATGTATATATGTTATGGTGTTGAGTGGGTCTGTTTCTAGAAACAGAAGAATACTAGTCTTATATTTAAAGTTGTAAAGCACTGTATGGAAACATGCTGAACATACCCTGAATTTATAAACAGCTTTTACGGCGTGGTAGATGGACTCAAGTACAGAGGATCCCCCCCCCCCTCTCTCTCTCTCTTTTACTCTATTTTATTTATTTAATCATTCATTCATTTATATTTCCCCCTTTTCTCCTTTTCCTGCCACCCTTTAAGCCAGCAGCTCATGAGCAGCTGATGAGCATGGCCTTATGAACCAGAGACTCCAAGGCCTCCCGAATGTAGGCCTCCATGGCAGCCCATTCAGGAGGGGAGAGTGAGAACAGTCTTCCCCTGGGTGGAGATGTCCCAAGAAGATAATTGATTGCGCAGTCATACAGTCTATGTGGGGGCAGGATTTGGGACTGTTCCTTTCGGAATATGTCAGAAAGGTCCCAATATTCAGGTTCCCTGACAGTAGAGTGCCAAACACAGTCTGACCTGGGTGCCCAGTTTATCCGAGGGTTGTGGAGTTCCAGCCAGGTACCCTAGCACCAGAGCCTGAACCAGATATTGCTCCACCTGCTCAGTGCCTGCACCCACCCCCACTATTAGCAGTTGTGTGCGATGAGTCACCAGTCCAGCGCTAACAAACCACCCGTCCACTGTGAGAACGGGCAGTGGATTCGCCAGTGGCTCTAAAGGGAGGCAGAGACTAGAGGCGAGCGAGATGTCAAAGTTCATCGCTGCCCGTGGATAGGTGTACACCAGAGATGGGGGTTATTGTATGTTCTGACGCTGACCCCCCTCCTCTCAGGTTAGAGCTCCCTGTTTCCCGATTTGGGCCAGTGGCGGGTTGGGAAACTGGGCACCTCCCAGTTTTATGGGTTTGGGTGTCTCCCATGGGTGCATTCTTGGGGAGGATCTAGCAACTGTGGATAGAATGCTTGGCATAGATCTTTTGTGAATGACTGAGCAGTGGCACTTTTAGAGGAGTCCTGCTCCCATAAGGCTGTGGCCAAGACCAGAGCTTGTTCGCTAGGCAATGACACAAAAAAAAATTGCACCTAATTTATTTACTGTGCTGCACTGGTGAAGTTTTCAGATCCAGATCCACCAGCTCTTCTACTGCCAATGGCCAGGCCCCCTGCCTCCTTACAACAGCTATCTGAAGGCTAAAAGCAGTAATGCGTTTCAACAAAGAGGCATTTGCTTGCCTTTATATTAACTGTAGACAATGGCATTAAAACATCACGTATTCTGTCTCTGAAAGCTGTAGGCATCTAAAAGCTGCAACCACTGAGAATCAATACAAACACTATATAACAGCCTCATAAAGTTACATTGAAATTATAATAGGACTAGAGATGAGTTGATAATAAATAGTTAATTTACTAAACATTACGTACTGTAACCCAAGCCATCCAAAGTGAGAGGGGGAAAAGTTTTTCAAAGTTTAACGACAACAACTATCATCTGGTGACTTATTATTCAGAATTAGTTGGTGTTTGAAGACAGTCACCTAACGCTAACAGTCAATTGATGGTTTGCTAAGTGTCCGCTGTGGTCTACTGAAGTGCTTTCTAAGGTTCCTATATAGAATGGGTAATCATATTATGAATACCCATCTGGTTGTGGATCCAGCAATGTTCCTCTGTTGCAGCTTACCCAATCACCAGTGCATCTATGCAAATTATTTACCTGAAGGTAGCTCTTTGAAAAAGAAAAGTTTCAAAGATTTTCATAGATTTTGACATGGTTTATTAAAAAAGGGCGATGAAAAAAAGAATGTTTAAAGATGAATGAACAAAGAAGTATGTGTTTATTCTCTACCTTAAGTTCAAAACAGATGCCTCATCTGTTCAGAATCCATGTTGCTAATCAAACGTGCTAATGTGAAGCACCCGTGCAGAGTGTACACTATGCTATGGTATGAAGTTTACTCTAGTTTGCTGGTTGTGATTTAGATTCTTTTCCAGAAGACCATTATAGATGTTGTATTGATGTGGACTGCATTAAATGATTTAGAAGTTGACAAGTACAGGATCTATACAAATAGCTGGAACTGAAAGGCTGTGTGTGTGTGTGTGTGTGTGTGTGTGTGTGGAAGGAAAAACAAGGAATCTATACAAGGAAAAAATGGTGTACACAGTGTAAAGGCCAGGCAGTCGCTGTAGTGCTGATGGGGGCAGAAACTCTCCACCATAAACTACTCCAAAAATACTGGGGACATCCATTGTGCAGAGACAGCAGACAGCCTGACCGTACCAAGTGCTCCTGTTACACACACAAATACACACACGCGCAGACACACACGCGCAGACACACACACACACACACTATGCATAATTATTGCCATTTACAACCTTAGAAACCATGCGGCTCTCCAGTGTCACCTAGCGTCTCACTGCCGTCACCCCACAGTTGGGTTCAGTGGGTTCAGATCTCCAGGTTTTCTGTAAGCTTCTGGTGTAATTGACATGCTGCTTGCAAATGTCAGATGAATTGAATAAGTCAGATTGAGTTATTCTTTTTAAGGCATCAGCTTAATTTTTATTGAGTTCAACGTGTATGGTTTATGAAACTTAGAAATATTTGGCTTTTAAGCAGACCACAATTGTTTAAGGGATTTTAAGTTACGTTATCCCTGCAATGGATGGTCACATTTGAGCAGTTTCTTTTCGAGATCAAATTCCTATGACTGGATGTCTAGATCTCTGTGTAATCCAAGACATCTGAAACATACATCCCCTGAAGTGCACATATAGTGAGAGGATGAGGGGCTTCGTCTTGTCACCTCTGTGCCCCATTTTACTGGCTTTTTGATCAGCAGGGTCAGTTGTGCACCTCTGCTTAATTATAACTCCCAGATGGTCTTAATTATATTCTGATAAGAGAAATGCAGGCTGAAAGTTTCTGTCTTCATGAAGTGCTCTTTTTTTCTACAATATTACTAGTGTGTGTGTTCTTTCAGGGCTGTCTGTCAAAGGTGTTTGACCTATCTGATGGTGGGGTGCCGCAGTATGCCTGGTTTCCATGTGAGGAATCACAGCAGCACAGTTGGAACACTCAGTACAGGTTAAAGGTAAGATATAGATTGAAGTGATTAAATGTGTGTACAAGAAAATCTAATAAGCACAATTTAGGATTTTTGGGATTAGGATTTATCCCAATCAATATCAAACAATGCTTTAAGTAAATCTTAATGCTTTAAGTAAATATTGATAAGCTTGTTTTCCAACAAATTATTTAAAAGAAAAAAGACAAGACAAAACAATGGGCAACTATTTTCTACATCAAGTCACAAACACAATATAAAAATTGCTAAATAATGTATGAAACATACACACACACATACATACACACACACACACACACACACACACACACACACACGTGTGTGTGTGGATATACCTCTGTTACAATTTTGACCAAAATGAATAATTTCAGAACTTTTTTCTACATTTAATATGACCTGTATATTATAATCTGTATACCTGTATACCTAATTTTCTTAGTTGCATCTTACAGCAAAAGCTAAGTGTTTATATAACATAAAAGGTATCCCACTGTTGAAAGGTATCAGTCTGAAAACGGTACAGAAAAATCCAAGTTATTAGATATGCCATGGAACACAGTGGATATAGTCATCAACAAGTGGATAAAATATGACATTATCAAGATCTGGACATCCCCCAAAACTGATGAAAGAAAATAAGCACTGTTTGTGTACTATATGTTACAAAAATCTCCTATTTTCTTCAAATGTCTGGACATGCCTTTTCTTAAAAACAAAATCATCCAAGCCTGGCTACATTTTGCAAAAACCTACATCAATTCTGCCAGAAGCATGTGGAAAAATGTGTTATGGCCTGATTGGATTAAGGTATGTTTAGTGCAAAAACAACACAAATTCACAGTGAAGCATGCTGGTGGCAGCATTGTGTTTTGGGGCTGTTTTTCTTTAGCTGGAACAGGGGCTTTAGTCAAGGTGGAGGGGATTCTAAACAAATATGTCACATATCAGACAATTGTAACACAAAACCCTCAGGCCTCTCGTAAAAAGCTAAAGATGAAGACAAATTTTTACCTTTTACATTACAACAACCCGAAGCATACATCCGAATACGCAATAAAATGGCTATACCAGAATAAGATCAATTTTTTGCAATTTCCCAGACAGAGCCCAGACCAGATTCCAACCAAATATCTGTGGGGTGACTTGAATAGGGCTGTGCAGAGGAGAAACCTTGCAATCTGAAACATTTGCAGGGAAGAGTGGGCAAAGACTGCCATGTCAGGATGTGCCATGCTTATAGACGCCAACCCAAAAAGACTGAATGCTGTCCTAAAATTATAAGGAGCTTCATATTTATGTTCATGTATTCATTTTTTTATTTCCCCCCTCCACTAAAAGAGTTCAGGCTTAATTGGAGTGATTCGAGAAAACACTAAAGGTAGAAGATGTTCTGTGTAATGTTTGTGTGTGTAACACACTCACAGAGATGGGGTGGACCCAATCGCTGGGTATTTATCACGAGATCAAACAATCCAAAATGTCAGGCAGAATCAGGGTCAAAATACAGGCAGAGTTCAGGCGATCAGCAATCAGAATATCAGTATGGCGTCAGTTCATTGTTAAAACTACATGTTTTTTGGCCTGTTTTATGGGCATTTTTTTTACTTTCTGTATTAAGTGCTATTCATTTGTCCATGAAGTGTTAAAAGCAATGTGCACATTATTATGTACACTTTGTGCACATCATTATGTACTCCGTTTTGTTTACCGTGGCTCACTGAATCTGGATCTGCAAATAAGAGGCTGCGAATAAGGAGCCAAACGAATCGGGAGCTGCGAATGTGTAACCAACTTCAGCAACTTCGTCTGCCGAAGTTTGTCTTTGTCCACCATGTTTGTCTTCTGGAGAAGGGCTGTTTGTACTGTGTGGTGAGCCACAACACCAGTAGCCATCAGCCAATAGCATTTGCTGACAGAAGCGGCCATGAGCCTGCGCCCAAATTGTCAAAACCACCCCCCATGCCCGCCCCCAAACTGTCAAACTTATCCCAATCCCATACTTTAGTGCAGTAACTTTACTCAAGCACAGAAAGCAGTCGAAGGTAATTCACATGGCGCATGAGGACAACTACCGAATCAAGAAGGAAAAAAACAATCAAGAATGCTAAAAAGGAGGTTTAAGTGTGATATGATGATAAATACGCACACAAGGACTTCTGCATGTACTCATGAGTTTCACATTTATGCTTGTGGGAGGGATATTTACACACGCAAATTGTTAAAACTTGCAAGTTTATATTTTTTTTCTTGTGTTTTTGCACCTCCTAGTTTTGACATTGACCTGACGCCATATATCAGAGTCAGGACAAAGGCAGAAATTCAAAAACAGTCCAAAATTTTATTTTATTAATAGGATTGGACTAGAACAATACTTTACACCGAGCCCTCGGAAATCTGGGGCTTATATATGGAAGTTGGCAGGAAGCCCTGGCTTCCATTTGGCTCGGCTATTAGAGTCTGATTGTGGGCTAACCATTAACATCCAGGGTTGTGCATGTTCCGCATGGAGAGCCAGACATGATCACCAGGTTGTAACAGGGGTGTCTCTCAATGTCGGCAGTCAGTGTGCCATTTCATTTGGTCCACTGCTTTCCGGAGGTGCTGATGGGTGGTTGACCAGATCTGCTCATTCTGCTTAAACCATGAGTTGATGGTGGGATTGTCTGTGGATGTGGCATCCCAGGGGTGGATTAGTGGCTGAAATCCCAGTGCACACTGGAACAGTGTGAATCCTTTTGCAGAGGGATGGAGGGAGTTTTGGGTGTACTACATACTATGCCCAGTCTTGGGGGTTGTTGAGGCAGAAGGTGCACAGGAACCGTTGAACTGGGGGTGATAGCCAGAGGTATTAGTCGTGACACATTAACTGTGGTCACCGTCACTTACAATGTCCTCCGGGAGTCCGAAGTAATGTTCTCCAAGCTGTTGGTAGTCCCGGTAGTGGGAGGAACCAGACTGATTTGGAGAACTGGTCGATAATGATGAGGATGGTGGTGTTAATCTTGGATTCAGGGAGATCTGTCCACAGCTAGATGAAATTGCGGGACAAGAAGTGGTAGTAGTTTGCCCAATGGGTGTCTGGGTGTCTTGCTCTAGGCGAATTCAGTGCAGGAGCTGACATAGCTCTTAACATCACAGTGCATAGATGGCCACTAGTACTTAGCTCACTTGAGCTCAAGGATGCAGTGGATGCCAGGGTCACTGGCTCTCGGGAGTGAGCCCATGTGAGCAGTTTGTGGTGAGTAAATGCAGGGACAAAGACAACGTTAGCAGAATCAGAGGCCCTGGCTTGGGTCTGGGCTGAGATTTCCCAGTCCAGTTTCCACTTGACCAAACTGGAGAAAGCACGTGGGTGGCAAGATGGTGTTGGCCGAGTTCCCCTGGGGAATGGGAATGCATTTAGAAGAGGGCATCCACCTTGCCGTTCTTTGAGCCAGGCGTTAGAACATAAAGTTAAATTACTCAAAGAACAAGGTCCAACGTGCTTGCCTTGAGCTGAGCTTGCGTGCAATCCTGAGGTATTTCAGGTTGCGCTGATCAGTGAAAATCTTGACTGAGTCCAGGCTTCCTTCTAGCTAGTGCCTCTATTCCTCCAGTGCCAACTTGACGACTAGAGGTTTGGTCTTCTCTCCTGCCCCCTCAGAGAGAACGGCCCCCATCCCAGTGCCAGAAGCATCCACCTCTACGTCAGATCGGGATGGAGGATGGGCAGTCTTGAGATTCGCAAAAGGCAGACTCCACATCCGGGTTCCTTCACAGGTGTTTAGCCTGGCCCTTAAGAAGGTTGTCAAGGGGACTGGCAAAACTGCTGAATGCCCTAGAGAGATGCTGGCAGAAGTTTGCAAATCCCAAGAAGTGCTTAAGATCCTGCACTATGGCTGGTTTGGACCAGCTTGTCACTGCCCTTACTTTGTTATTATACATCTTGACGCCATGGGCATCAATAACCTAGCCAAGAAGCTGACTTAGTAGTAGGAGATAAGGGTACTTTCGAGTGACCTATAGTAGTCTATGCAGGCTCGGAGACCTCCCCCTTTCTTCTCCATGAAGAAGAAACCTGGCCAGATATATATCTGCTGGAGTGCCGTCTTAATGTAATCCTCCATTGCCTGTTGCTAGTTCATGGATGGGGTAAATATGGCCACAAGGAGGGGAGTATCCAGGTAGGAGGTCCAGAGCACAGTTGTAGGGGCGGTAAAGAGGCAGGCCACATGCCTTAGCTTTGCTGAAGATTTCCAACAGGTCCTGGTATTGCTTGGGGCTCAAGACTGGTGCCTGAGAGTCTGGGCTTACCACAGTTGTGGCTTTGATATGAACAGTGGGAAGCTGGAGACAGTAGTGAAAATAGTGGAGTGACCAGGAAACTATCTCTCTGGTTTTTCATGAGACGGGAGAGGGTTTTGTGGTGGAAGGGCACTGGCTAGGAGCTTAATTGGGGGTGTGCACTGCATGACTAGGCCCTTGTCTATGGGTCCTCCATCGATGGTTTGGAGGCAAAGGTTTCAGGTGTGGACTTGATGCCAAGCTGCCTCATGACCTTGGCATTGATGAAGTTCCTCTTCACCATTCAACAGTGATATAGACTCTTATACTAATGACTAGAGACTTAGTCTCTAGTCTCTCTCATTTGTATGCCCTCAGCTTGAATGGTTCCAATTGCCAGGCTTCATCCTGATCCCTCTGCTGCCAGAGTGCGGAACTCCAAAGCTCAGTCAGTGACACAGCTCTCACCTTGATGGAGGCTCACAGACGCTCACAGCTCATTCATCCATGGCTGGCGTGGTCGAACACCTACTGGAACTGGGCACAAAACTGGCCAAAGGTTTGCAGGGCTTCTCCTTCCTGGTTCCAGACATGACCCACTTCAGTGCTCTCCCTGTAAGCCAGCTGACCATATAGGAGAATCTCCAGCATAATGTTCCGTCATGGAGATGCACGAGCGGACCCTGGTGGGCATGGCTGGTGGAGTAGGCTGCATCCCCAGTGCCAACTGCTGGACTTGAGTTGACAAGTGAGTCAGCATGTGGTGGTGCTAACCTACCAGCTTGCCCTGAGTGGTGAAGGCTTTATTGATCTGTGAAATGCCTGCTATATTCATAGAGAAGTCAAAGTATTCCTGTAATGTTTGTGTGTGTGACACACACTCTCAGAGACAAGGGTAGACACAATCGCTTGGTATTTATTATCAGTTCAAACAATCCAGAGGATCAGGCAGAATCAGGGTCAAAACACAGCTGTTTCACAGCTGTTCAGGTGATCAGCAATCAGAATATCAGAGTCAGGACAGAGGCAGAAATCCAAAAACAGTCAGAAATAGCAACAGAGTATAAGGCTTGGTATGAACGCACGCAAGTTAAACCAGGGTAAGAACAATACTTCGCACTGAGCCCTCGGAAGTCTGGGGCTTATATATGGAAGTTGGCGGTAAGCCCCTGAGCTCTAGTGCTGGGCTGCATGGCAGTGTTAATGACATGCTGAAATGATTAATTTTGGTCATTTGTTTACATTACAAAAAAACTAAAAAAAAATACAGGGTGTCTCAAGTAAGGAAACTATGTAGCACCTTGGTCCTGGAGGAATGTTATTTCACTTCACTGTGTCCTGTGCACACTGTATATGGTTGAACTGACAGTAAAAAACACTTGACATGACATTACTTGATATAAAATGAAAACGGTTTGGCAGACAGCTCCAAGATGTGGTTGTTGTGTAGTGACATGGCCTAACAGGTTTCCTTGTGTGTAATGTGTGTGGGCTGGTGTAGCTTAGTGGTTAAGATGTTAAACTACTGACTGAAGGCTTATGAGTTCAAATTCCAGCGCTGCCAAGTTCCAATGGGTGAGCCCTTGGGCTTGTTTTTATACTTTTAGATACAGGAAATACACTTTTCGAAATGTGGTCTGTGGGTACATAGTAAAAGATAAATACGTTGGTTAACAGATATACTATTGGCATAGACAAACTAATATTTAAAAAAATAAGGATACAAATGTAAAGAAAATTACAATTATAATATACATGAATGGTGAACCCAAACTAAAATGTATTTTTATAACTGATGCTATACAAGTAACATTTTGCACTGAGAACAAAAAACAAACTGTCAGATTACAAAATTGTCTCAAGAAGGTATATTTCCTCCAACTAGTTAAATGGAACTTATGGAAAGTAATTGAAAGTACAGACATTATGCATAAAATTGCTAGATAAAAACATTATTGTCAAATCATGATTTAAAAAGCCTAAATCCTTTAACATTGCTTTTTGCTTTTCTGCAATGTTTATGAAGGTGAAATAATAGGGTAGTGTTGGTATGCTATAAATAAGTGTTCCAGAATCACAAATGTTTATTTGGGAGTTTTTATGGTTGCTGTCCTGACAGTTTCTACAATGCTTATTACAGTTTGAAGGGCCTTCTTCAGGTCACATTACATTTGTGCACATTAATGGTCTAATGATCTACATGTATTGTAAAACCGGATAAACCTGACCCTTGCCGAAAATTCAGGTACAACTTTTGTGGCATATCTTGAAATGTGCTAACACATTTAACCAAGTATATTGCAGCATGCTGTTTACATAACCACTTGACATTCTCTTAGCTGAATGGCCACAAGGACTAAATTTAACTTATCATGCTGTCTACAGCAAGCTAAATAGGTCCAAATAATACACATAACTATATTTGTATAAATATATTGTTTAAATGACTAACATGCTTATCTAACATTCTCCTCAGGCTTACTATTCACACCCCATGGTAGCTGCTGCTGTCATTATTCACCTGGCTGCAGATGGGACTATATACAGTGATCAGACCCACAGCAATGTCACTGTCCAGCTGGTGGACACCAAGGAGCAGCTCCACACTCTTGGTTTGTCTGGCTTGTTCATCATTATACATTTTATACATTATAAATCATATACATCTTAATAATATTATCTACATCACACCTTTAGTTATCACTTGTCTCATATTTGCTTCTTCATTGCCCTATTTATCAGTAATGTGTAGATTTACAGTAGTTAAACTATTTTGCAGGTGAATATCCCCTGAGTTGCAGGAACAATCCTCTGTTGATTCCTGTGATTCATGACCTGAGCATGGCTTTCTACAGGACCAAGGCTATTGTGGTGAGCTTCCGCTCAGCCCTGGTGGCCATTTCTGGAGTGGGTCTGCGTTCCTTTCAGTATTTTGACCCCATCACAATTAGTGGCTGCCAAAGCAATGAGATATATAACCCCATGGGCCAAAGGTAAAGATTTCAATGCAACTATAAATTATATCTTATTCGGAATCAGATTTCATTGCAATACTAATTTATCACACACTCAAGTATATAGTCACACCAGTGAAGCCTTACACTGTCATATGTATCTGATGATGTTCCAGGCTGAATCTTGGGAATTTAGTAATTTAATAATAATAATAATAATAATAATAATAATAATAATAATGCTTCTTCCCTATAGTTGTGTGCATTACTCATGTGATGCCATTGACTGCCAGGAGCCTATGGTGCATAATGCAGAGATGAAGTGCAGCAGTCCGGGTTACTTCAATGGTGTCCAATGTACAGTCACCTGCAACCGTGGATATGCCCTCAAAATCCACAGAGATGACAAAATTATTAAAACACAGGTGCTGCTCTTATTTCATGGTCTAGGATATTTTATCACTTTTAAGTAAAAAAATTTAGGTGATTCATTTTGAACTTTTGATATTATATGTACACACACACACATACACACACACACACACACACACACACAGAGTGAGAGAGAGAGAACGAGAATCAGGGGCTGTTGGTGGACATTAACATGTGTTCTGACATTCCATTAAAACCCACATGCTCACACATGAACATGCAAGATTTACATCTACACCACAATAATCTTGTCTCAGTCACTGCTCCAAGTGCTTATAGACTTATGGAATGATACAGTGTTATAGAGGTTCGAGCTGCTGCTGGCCCCAGGTTTATGTATTTCTTTCTTAAGCACTTTTTCTGAGGAGTCTGAAGTCATAGGTATGGACCATGTGGCTCAAATAAAACGAAGGCTCTCCATTCATGGAGCAAAAAAGGGAGAGGGAGGAAAAGCACATCATTAAGTTTGTAAAGTATCTACCTTTACTCCCTAAAATGCTGTTCCTCCCTGTGCTTATTCATGTTAATTATTGCTATAGTTTACAAATAAGAAGCATATAACCTTAATATGCCCTGTGCATTTAATGCATAGACATTGCCTTCTCTAAATAACATCAGAATCCTGGAAAATGGTTGTAAGTTTATGTCATTCACAAATTTATAACAATCCACATGTATATTACAGAGTCTAATAATCATGTGAACCATGCATCAGGGCAAAAAGTTACATTCTGCCACACATTTAAAAACAATATAATAAGCACAGCTCTGTTAACTTTCCAGCCAATAGGCTCCACACAACTCTGGGGCATGCATTTTGGAATGTGAGTGCGGTTGCATTGCCAAGGTTTTTTTTAAAGTACCTGCATTTTTAGGTTTAATACAGTTCCAAAAAGGAAAAAAAGACATTGTCAAAGTTATGTCCTGACTTCTTTGTGTGTTTGAGATCAAACAGCGTGGCTGGCATGCAGCATGTCTGACCACCCAGCAAAGTCTATAATTCTCTTCTGTTATGCATGACCAATCGTGTAATCATTTTTTTTAACCTGTGCTTGAAATGTTACATGTTTCTTCAAAAAAAAAAAAATAAATAAATAAAAGAAATACACACAACAATTACAAGAATGGCAATAGCATAGAAAACTAGTAACAGTGCAGAGCATGTTTTGCAGATGCAAGGGTAATACTGTATGTAGGTGTTTGGGCTGATTGCTGCCAGAGACCGCTGTCCGCTGAGAGGCTTGGCTTCTGTACAGCAGCTATTACGCATTAGGAAAGAGGAGAGAGGCAACAGACAGATTTTCTCTGCTTTTTGGGAGGCCTTGGTTTATATAACAGCACTATGATTTGGGGCCCAGAACTGGGGGGTTACAGGGGGCCCTTACAGGGGGCGATGTCTGGACTGGTTATGTAAGGTGAGAGGATTTTCTTAAAGCCTACTGCCACTGTTAAAATAACGGCACAATCTCTACTTGTAACACCACATTTGTTACTCTACAGCACACCCAGTTATGGCAATTCACCACAGAATCATAGAAATCAGTGACTATGGAAATGACATTTGCACTGCTGTTTATGAAAGCACATGGTCACTACATGAGAACATAAAAACATGTTTGTTATAGTCAGTTTGTGGCAGGTTTTAATCAGATGCCCTGCTTTTGAACTCACCTGAAGAAACTCCAGAACCCTGCCAGGAAATGTAGAGAGAGAGGGAGAGAGAGAGAGAGAGAGAGAGAGAGAGAGAGAGAGAGAGAGAGAGGGCCTTATGTATGTTG
>JAOVVF010000028.1:11327911-11353887 GCA_028565595.1 Duopalatinus emarginatus | reverse complement strand
AAACAAAAACAAAAGTGCAGGTTGCCAGAGAAATTAGTGCCTGTGATCTAGTTAATGGTGTATTAAGACTGTCCATGTCCATGGTAAGTGGTAATGTGGTAAGTGTATCTGCCAGGACATCATGAAGGGGCTCCAAATACCAGTGGAACTGATAAAGACTCACCTCAACATCGCAGCGCTGGTTGGTGAACCCGTGGGCCCTGGGAGGATCACACAGATTACTGCCCTGGTCAGAATGGACGCCAGCACGTTTTACATAGAGCACATCAGATTTTTTGTTTTGCCAAAGTCGGAGTTCCAGATTATACTCGGTCTACCCTGGTTATGTCAACACAACCCACAAATTGACTTGAACAAAAGAGATATTCAAGCTTAGTCCCTTTACTGCCAAACTAACTGTTTTATTAAGCCCAGGCTCCATGTCCACTCTACTACGGTAGAGAGCCCTCAGCCCACTAATAAGGTCAGCATTCCCGAGGTATACCATGACCTACAAGAGGACTTCAGCAAATGTAATGCCACTAAACTGCCCCCACATCGTGAATATGACTGCGCCATTGACCTCATAGAGGGGACACCTTTGCTTAAAGCCCAAATTTATCCATTGACTCAGAAGGAAGAAGGGGCTATGGAGGAATACATAGAGGAGGCCCTTAAACAGGGCTTTATTTGTCATTCTACCTCCCCAGTGGTGTCTGGATTTTTCTTCGTTTAAAAAAAGGAGGTCTTCGGCCCTGTATCGACTACAGAGAACTCAATGCAATGACCAAATGCCTTAACTCACGTGGTCACTTGGTGGTGGTGAACCACGTGGTGGTCACTTTTCTTTTCTGGGTTTGACTTTTTAGCATCACGTATCGCCCAGGTTCGAGAAACACAAGCTGATGCCTTGTCCTGTAAGTTTTCTATTAAGGACAGCAATCCTGGTCTGAACTCCCCTAAAAATATCCTCCCAGACTCAGTAAGAATTTCGTACATTCACTGGGAGTTCGAAGAAGATATCCAGCAAGCACTGAGAGACAATCCAGTACCGAGTCGGTGTCCCGTGGGGAAGATCTACGTGCCAGGAAATCTACGGGACTGCCTCATCACATGGGCCCACTCATCCCTGACCTTTGGACATCCCGGGCAGACAACGACCCAACAGTTCATTGGCAACCGCTACTGGTGGGAGACTATGCATAAAGATGTCCATAGGTTTGTGGCTTCGTGCTCTACTTGTGCTCAATGCAAGACTTCTAGAACACTTCCAGCAGGTAAACTCAAACCCCTCTCTGTCCCAACTATATAACTATAACTTTATATATATAACCATATTAACGGTCATTGACCGGTTTTCCAAGGGTGTAAAATTCATCTCTTTTCCACAGCTGCCGACCGCGTTTGAGACTGCCGAGGCCATTTTGCTCGCATGTATTTCGTAACTTTGGTATCCCTGAGCACATAGTGTCTGATCGAGGAACTCAATTTACTTCACAAGTCTGGTCTAGCTTTTTTGAACATTTAGGGGTCTCGGTCAGTCTCACGTCCAGTTATCACCCCCAATCCAATGGGAAATGCTAGAGGGCCAATCAAGAACTAGGGAAATTTCTACGTATTTGTCATGACCGATTAGCATAGATACCTGATTTAGGCAGAGATTCCTCAAAACTCTTTGAGAAATGCGTCTACCGGCATCACCCCTTTCCATTGTGTTCTAGGTTATCAACTCCATCTCGTACCATGGACTGGGATGACCACACATGTCCCGGCGGTGGATGATTGGATAAGATTCAGTGAGGAGGTATGGGAGGCCACACACCGACGATAAAGGAGCATTCTCCCTACCAGCCAGGAGATTGGGTGTGGCTTTCGCCCTGGGATTTCAGGTTTGGGGAGAGCAGCAAGAAGCTGACTCCCAAATACATTGGTCCATTTAAGATAGTCAAACAGATAAATGAAGTCACATACCGGTTAGATTTGCCTGCCCAGTATAAAGTGTCTCCCTTGTTTTATGTATCCTTACTCAAACCTGTAATTCCAGGTCCGCTGGATGAGGGACTGCCTGAGAATGCCCCACCCCCACCTCTGGAGGTAGACGGGGCCCCGGCCTACGCTGTTCGCCAGGTGCTGGACTCGAGACGGGGAGGAGGCCACCTCCAGTATCTTATTGACTGGGAGGGTTATGGTCCCGAGGAGCGCCGATGGATTCAGGCAGGTGACGTGCTGGACCCTGGTCTGATTGCGGACTTCCATAGTCGACATCCGGTGAGACCGGCTCCGCGACCCAGAGGCAGGCCCAAGAAGAGGCAGCCCAGTCCCTGTCTGGCGTGCACGGAGCCTGGTTCCAGAATGCAAGGCAGGAGTTCCCCGTTTTAAGGACTATAAGACTATTTAAGAACTGTTCAAACTCATGCTCAATGCGAGGTATTGAGCCAGCTTCCCTGATCATACTGAGCCTTTGTATCTATTGCCTTTCTGTGTTCTGACCTGCTTTGATCACTCGTTTATGTCTTTTGCCTTAGCCCTGTCATTATCAATGACTTCTCCGCCTGTCTGACCTCTCTTTTGCCGAGCCCTCTCTGATTAACGCTAGTGTTCTTGTCTTAGTCCAGTATTGTTTAGTCTGCTGATGTTAGTTTGTTCTAGTTTCATTTCTCGTTACGTGTTTGGTGTGTTTGCTAGCTTGGCCTGTTTGTGTTTGTTTTCTCTGTTGGTTGTTTTCATTAAAACTCTGTCTAATAGATCTGCACGCGTCTGCTGTATCCGAGCCATATAACAATAAATGTAAATTTTCTAAATCAAAACCTCAATTGTTTTGTTTAGAAAATGAAGCTAAAAACCTATTACTCCCTAAAAAAAAAAGCTGTTAAAAAATGGATATTTGCACTTTATTTAATATATTTTTGTAACTGATGTATTCCCCCTGGCTACCCATTTTTCTTTTCTCTTTATCTTTTTCATTCTCTTACATTCTTTCTTTTATTAATATTATTGTGTTTACAATATTTTTATTGACAACTTACTCTTTCTGTATACGTGTATACTCTTTCTTTGTTCTTCAAAAAAAAGCGCAGCGTAATGGCAGTGGCTGGCAAGTCAGACATTGAGACTTTTAGATCACATGTTTACTGTTTGTTTTGATCTAAAAGTTGCTTGTATTGGTGGATTTTGACTAGTTTACTTTGGACACTACACTCTGAGACAGTACTGAAAACCATGTTATTGGACAAATGTTTGATTTGAAACATGTGCATCATGGAGCATATATCGCTAAAATCTTTATTCTGCGTTTTTGAACCTGTAAGTACACCAAACATCTCAATTCTCATGTAAACATGTATAAATACATATCATGGTAGTATATACAGTATAATTAATCACACTGACCCTGTCCTGACTGTAAAATTATATTTATCATTATACTGGATTTAAACACACTCTGGTCATGTGGGTTTATTAAATTTTTTTTTATAATTTTAAATGTAAACTTATGATTATTGTTCTGATATAAAACATATTACATCAATATTAATGTTTAAAGTACTTTTTAAAAGTTTTTTAAAGTGAAAAATCTTTTATTATTTATGTTATATGTGTATATGTTGTATATGTTTATTTTAGTCACAATGATGCTGAGACATGGTTTTATATATCTTTTTGTGTCTTATCAATTTATTTATGTTGTCCTTTTTTCTTATTTTATTGCAGTGAAGCAGATAAACCACTACTATAAACAACTCTGCCTCCAAACTAGCCCCTCCCCTCTGAGGGCAATAAATTTTAGATACCGCCATCACATCTCAGCAGGGTGTTAGCCTCTGTGGCCTTCTTACCCCTCCTCCATGCCATACAAGTAAGATCTAGTATGCAGGTATGATTCTTTGCAGTCTGGTGGACGGGGCTCTGGTATGGACAGTTTTATACCCCATGTATGTATATTACACAGACACACATGTTGAAATCGCCACAAGAGATTATTAGCTGTCTCTAAAAGACTTCCAAGTCTACTATATGGTGTTGGCAAGGTTTTAGAGAAGCTTTGGAGAGAGCTGTGGAACTTGATATTGGAAATTCTGAGAGATTTTGGGTACATTTCGGATAAAATAATAAAAATTAGGATGATTCTTGAAAGAAATACTAATATTGGTCTGAAATAGATTTACATATCTCTCTTCTATGATCCAAAATGAAAAAACACAAACAAACACATGATAGACAGTGACAGGCTCACTTTATGTAACTGGAGAGGTTGGGGAGATTTGGAAAGGTTTGGGGACATCTAAATGCACCTCTTGGAAATTGCTGTGTAGCACCTAAATACCTATATGTATCTGCTCCAAATTTTATAACAAGTTAGTCAACACTTTTGTGAATCAGAAAATTTAGATCAGGCCTGTCAATTTATCACCAGCCTTCAGCAATACATCATTCACCTTAAAATTATTATTATTATTATATTTCATTTTTTTTACTAGAGGTAATGTCCTCAAATGGAACCTAAATGAAGAAAATAAAAGCCTGGAGATTAATCATTGTCTGGCCCCAAGTGTCTTCTTCAATTTAAGTCCTGAATGATCGTTGTGCAACATGTACAACCAGAGAAAATTAGGGTTAAATTATACTTGTACAAATCGCTTGTAAAATGACCTTAAAGGCGTGGTTGCTTTACGCTTTAATAAATACTTGGAGTACTGTTGAGGGCAAGGCTAGCAGAATGGTGTCCATTCCACTCATAAAGGTGCTGCTTTTGTTTCTTGCAGCATAGAACATAGTCTTGGAAAAGGCCTGGTTAATATGTGATAATAATAATAATAAGGATAGGAAGCAGACAAACAGACTAAGCCAACTGTCACTCAGGTTCCACTGTCTTGACTTTGACTTGTCACTCAGGTTCCACTGTCTTGACTTTGACTTGTCACTCAGGTTCCACCTTGTTGAGACTGTGTCTGTTCCCAAACGAAAATAAAGAAATACTCAAAAAGTTTGTTCTAGTAACCCAATAAAGTTAAAATTAAACAATTCTAATTACACAGCCTGCACATGTTATCTAAAGCTTGGATATTAAATCCTAGGTCTATTACTTTTAATGGGCTTATCGTGAATGAAAATATTACTGATCGGAAGTTTAATGTACTCTGTTTAACAGAAACATGGATTAAACCAAATGAGCATGCAGCATTAAACAAAGCTATGTTATGACTAGGGTTCCCGACTGAGCACATGGGTCATGTGAGGCATTACTGCTTCTCCCCGGTTACATGATTCCTAGTGCGCACCTGAGCTATGCTTCTGGGTTAACTGAATAGACTAAGTCTGGTGCTTATGCATTCACATGTTTTCACATTTATGTTTTTATGCGTTTTTACCCTGATTGTTATTTAAGTTTTGTTTCATGCTTCAAGAGTTTTGGATTACCTATTTGCCTTTGTTTGTAATGGCTCAAGTTTACTTTTGTTTACGTCTTCAGTTTTCATTAAATCTGTTCCCTGCACTTGTGCCTTAATGCTCACCATTGTGAGCATTCTTAACATTATTTCAGCACTCGGCCCAAGTCTTCACCCAACTCACGTCTGAGAGTGGACAGCACCAGCTTCCTGTCTATGCCTCCACCTGATCCAGGTTTGGGAGTGGACAACTTCAGCTTCCTGCCTGAGCTCCTGCCTGATCCAGCTTCAAGAATGGACAGATTTTTTTTTTTTTGAAGAGGTGAGGACCAGCAAGGGCCAGCTGATTTTTCATTTTTATGTATTGAGTTATCTGTTTGCCTTCGTTTGGACTCATGCTTGGTTTCTTTTTGTTTGGACCTTCGATTTGCATTAAATCCCTTCCCTGCACTTGCATTCTAACCCTCGTCATTGTGAGCATTCTTATAATAAAGTTATTATAAGTTATTTCTTTAGACAAAGCATTAACTGTTGAAGACTTTAATATTCATTTTGATAATCGTGAAGACCCTCTGAGCACTGCAGCTTTGTATAATTCTAGATTCAGTAAGGGGTTAATCAGATTGTAATAGGACCCAGTCATAATGGTGGTCACACACTTGATTTAATACTAACATTTAGATTAAACATAGATAATATAGTCACACTTCCACAGTCTGAAGCTATCTCATATTGTTATGTTATCTCATTTAAAATGTGTACCAGTCAAAATTTACGCATTTACCACAATACAGTGTTAAACATGCATTTATGTCAGCTATTGTAGATCCACTTAAAAGAAAAATAATTAAAGAAAAAACCCTGGTTTATTTACTACACATGTACCTTAAAACAGATGACTCCGAAATTCGAACGCAAGTCATGTCAAACTGATTTGGTTGTCCAATGGTATGGAAAGAGTAGAAAACTCTTAGTGTGCCTAGAGCAAAATATCTCTCTACCTTATTAGAAGATAATAAAAATAATACTTTAACAAAACTAAGAAGACCACCACATATTCATTTACTGTATCAAGATGTAGTAGCGACAACTTCATGATTTTGTTTAGTGACAAAGTTGAAAACATCAGGCAAAAAAATTATAATATTAATTTAATAACTAACCAAGTAGATCAGATCAGTATCAGTGTATCAGATCAGCAATTAGAATCTTTTATTCCTGTTCAAGAAACTTGAACAAGAAAGTTAATTTGACTAATTTCTTCATCAAAATGGTTAACTTGTATACTAGATTCCTTGCCTACATATTTCCTAAAACAGATACTACCTGAAACAAGCAAACTTTCTTTTAAATATTATCAGTTCAATTCCTAAATCATTAAGGATAGCAGTTATTAAACCCATAATTTAAAAAACCTGACCGTGACCCAGAGATGTTTACTAGTCGCAAAATACAAGTCCAAGTCAAGTCACGAGTCTTTAGGCTAGAGTCCAAGTCAAGACACAAGTCAATAGGCTACAGACCAAATCAAGTCTCAAGTGAATACAACATATACAACGCCTTTAGTTTTTGAGGAGACTGAAGAAGTATCATCTGTCCCCCTGCAAAAGGTGGTCAAGATCGTTCAGTTCACCATTAACGCACAATTACCTGTCATCAGTGACATTCACCACCAGCACTGGTTGCAGAGAGCATGCAGCATCATCAGGGACTCTTCTGACCCACGTCACACACTATAAAACCTTCTGCTTTCCGGTAGAAGATACATGAGTACATATGCCAGTACATGTGCCATATGTATACATACATATATATACACAGACAGCACTGGTTAAAGTGGTGAATTACCTACTACAGGCCTCTGATTATGATTGTGTCACGCTGCTTGTGTTGCATGACCTTAGTACAGCTTTTGACACCACTGATCATGCTATTCTTCTTTATAGGCTAGACCTGTCCTGGTTCAGGTCTTATTTGACCGAATGTTATCAGTCAGTAGATGTAAATGGTGACTTTCACATGCTTCTGTTCTAGGTATTTTGCTATTTTCTTTATATTTGCTACCTCTGGGTAATACTATTTGAAAACAATGTTATGCTTATGATATGCAGTTATATGTGTTAGCAAAGCCAGATGACCATCTTAATAAAGCTGCGGAATGTGTAAAGAACATAAGGCATAAACCAGAGGTAATTGTACTACTACCACAGACAACTAGAAGTAAGCTTTCTGATGGTCTTTCAGTTACATCATGTACAGCATCAGACTTTGATGTGATTACTGACTCACTTTTTTTATTATTTGAAGCTCATGCAGATATCACTAGGACGGCCTTTTATCACATTTGCTAACAACTATCAACATTACTAAGATAAGAAATATGATGTCATATGATGTCACTTCACAATGCAGAAAAACTTCTAGTCTCTTTTGAACTGCCATCCCCACTATGAAAAGGCACAGGCTCTTTGCTGATACCTTGAACTATAAAGGCTACAGCAGGGGGCAGATCCTACTGTTAGAGAGCCCCACATTTATGGAACAGCCTTCCAAATTAGAGTTCATAACTCGGACAGTCTTAGTTTTTAAGTGTAGGTTAAAAAATATATTTGTTTAGTTAAGCATTTTGTTAAGTTTTTTTGTAGTTCAAGGTGCACAGCTGAAGGGGATAGAGTGTCTACTAATGTTTACTCGGGTTTGTTGACTGCGGAATGATACGAGGACCGCTTTATGTCCTCATATCTGTGTCACCTTCTGGTTCTCCCTCGTAGTTATGCTGTCATAGCTAGTTTACCAGAGTTCCTGTTTGCGCTCTCTCATAAAAAAGCATACCTAATATTCTGTTTTCTCTTCTCTACTCTCTGTCTTTGCTTACTTCCCACTTGGTTGAGCTACACATGATATGGATAACGTACCAGAAGATGCCAGCTATACCAATTTCGGACTCCTCCTACTCCATAGACCTGCATGATCCACCCTTACTCCCCTATATCTTGAAGTCTCATCTACTGAGCATTACTGCTGCTGCGGATGAACCCACATGGACTGTCAGATAGAATCCTTAGTAGAACCAGAAAATATGAACATATCACCCCTGTCTTACCACACAGCACTCAAATATTGCATTGACTATAAAATACTACTATTGACTTATAATGTAGTGAATGCCACAGTACCATAGCAAATTTCTAGTCACTTATGATCCATCATGCCTACTTCAATAAAAAGAAGCAGGTTTTTTAAGCAGGTTTAGTCAAGCATATTCTTCATAGTTTTTCATACTTCAAGACTTAGAGGTTGGGTTCATGGTCATAGAGTGTTTGGTAAACTGGGATGTTTGGATGTTGCCCCCCTCCCCTCCCAACTCTCACATGTTCACTTAGGTTTGATGACAGTGGAGTGGCTGGCAC
The DNA here is from genome assembly GCA_028565595.1 of Duopalatinus emarginatus. Lineage (NCBI taxonomy): Eukaryota > Metazoa > Chordata > Actinopteri > Siluriformes > Pimelodidae > Duopalatinus > Duopalatinus emarginatus. Next base: position 11,345,111 of record JAOVVF010000028.1, on the reverse strand, counting down.
CTTTTGGTTTTCCCTTGTAGTTATGCTGTTTTAGCTAGTATGCTGGAGTTTCTGCTTGCTGTCTGTACAAATTCTCTACCCTCTCTCTTCACCTCCCATTAGGATGATGCACCTGATATGGCTGTGGCACCAGGAGATACCATTCCTCCTGCTCCCCAAACTATTTAAACTGTCTATAGAACACCATAATAGACAGATGTAGAAACTGTGAATTAGATTACAGACTTTAATTAATTCTCTGGCTACTTGCACTTTTTTATTTATAATTGAACTGTATATAATCAATCTCGCCCAGAAGAGGATGGGTTCTTCTATGAGTCTGGTTCCTCGCAAGGTTTTCTCCTTTTGTCATCTCAGGGAGTTTTTTATTGCCACTGTCACCACTGTCTTAAAAAAGTAAAAAAGTATAACCCTTTTCGTTATTTCTGTAAAGCTGCTTTGGGACAATGGCCATTGCTGAAGATGCTATACAAATAAAATTTAATTTAATTTAATTGGACATATGTAGAAACCATGAATCTTTTGGGACTATGCCTGATATAAAAAGTCATCACAAGATAACTGTGACTGATTTTTCTCTCCATTAGTCAAGATCCGGATTACAATGTTCGACTGGCTAGTTGTGGTTGACCAGCAGATTGTGGGTGACAGCCTGAGGTTAAACTGACTGAGACCGCAAACTTTTCCATGAATGACTTCCAAACATGGGACATGAACTGAGCTCCATGGTCACTCACTATTTCTGGAATCCTGGAATATCTAAAAACATACTTAAACAAAAGTATTAAAAGCAGTAGTGAGACCAGGTAGGAGAATAAAACAAATAAAATTTGTGTGGATAAGCTCAAGGGTGTGTTGAATGCCAGGATGTCTGTAACTGGGTGTGCAATAAGCCCAGGTGATAAGTCTGCCTCATAAAGAGGGCAAGTATAGGGCAAGCAGCAAGGGTCCAACTGGCTGTAATTTTTGTTTCTCGTCAAAGCGTGGTGACAGGATGGTGCCGACCCCAGAGTTACAGGTGTCAACCTCCAGCACAATGGCTTTTTGGGATCTGGGTGCAAGGATAGAAGCAGTAGTGAAAGCTGTTCAAAGGCTTGTTCAGTGGCTGTATTCTAGCTAAAGTGTTAATACCTTCTTTGAGCAGGTAAGTGAGCTATGTGGCTGAATGATGAATGATGATAATGTGTTGATAGAAGTGGGTAAAACCAAGGAAGTGTTGCAAATCTTTGATGGTAAAGGAGTGTGGGCCACTCTGTGACAAGATCCAAGATGGCGGCACAGCTGTAGGACGCTCCAGATACAAAATGGTGCTTTTTGTTTACATGGGCACATGGGCACAAGAACATGAGCACAAGAACCAGTGTCCATGTATATGACCATCAGACACTGCTACACCTCTGGAATCAAGCAAATACCATAAAGGATGAGCTCAAGAGACACTATGCAGTCTCGGCCTGCTACGGCAACCAGGCCCCCAGACCTCAGCCTCGCCTGAAGCCAGTAGCTGATAGGAAGTCACCAGAAATTCAAGACTACAGAAGTGTGCTGGAGTTCATACTAGGCTAACAACAAAGCTGTCTGCTCATTGGACAATAAACTTGACTGCATCCAACATCAGAGAATGTAAGAAATTCCACCAACATGTGAGCTTTGCTACAAGAGGGGCAAAACACTGGACATTGTTTACACAAACATTCCCAGCGCATACCATCCCAACCATTCAATGGACAATGCAATATGCACTACCCTTCACCTGGCACTCACCCACCTGACCAATAAGGACACATAGGACAGCACCTGATTAGAAAGCTGAACCTACTGGGCCTGAGCACTTTTCTCTGCAATTGGATTTTAGACTTCCTGACTGATAGACCTCAGTCAGTCCAGATTGGATGCAACATCTCTAGCACCACCATGCTGAGCACTGGGGCCCCCCAGGGCTGTGTGCTCAGTCCATTGCTGCTCACTTTACTGACTCACGACTGTGTAGTAATGCACAGCTCAAACCACGTCACCAAGTTTTCAGATGACACGACTGGGGAGGGTCTCATCAGCAAGAAGGATAAACAGCATACAGAGTGTAAGTTCAACCACTAACGGACTGGTGTAGAACCAACAACCTCTCTGTGAATGTAGACAAGACCAATGATGGTTGTTGACTTCAGAATGACAGGCTGAGTATGGCACATCTCTGAGAGTTCTGGCACAGAAAAAAAAAAACATTTAATCCACAAAATGTAAAAGGTGTTTTGCATGCAAGAAGTGTGGTTTATGAGGAACGTTTTTAATAAAGCAAAAACCAGAGGCATAACATGGGTAACCAGTTCAAAATACAAAATCCTAAGGCACTTGGAAATACTCAAAACATAAACAGTGAATAACAATACAAAACCAAAAATAAACCCAAAATCAAGCCGAGACAAAACAAAAAAGTACAACAAACCTTACCAAATTAATCAAATAGAGATAAGTAATCAAAACTGACTAGTAGTATTGTCTTGTTCTCTCTGTGCAGAAAGTTTTTGGATTTATGATTGACACTACATGGCTCTTTTCTAGTAGATTCTGGTTTAAGTTCTTTGCATCCTGATCTATCTTCACTAGCTTCAAATAATCCAAGAAATCGACTAAGCACTTTTGTAACTCACTCTGTATACCTGTCTGCTAAATGCTGTAAATGTAAATGTAAAACTGAGAAGAGAACCAAAATACATCACAACCTGAAGACAAAAACACAGGCCTATTTATATTCAACTACACACAAAATAGTTTCAGGTGTGTGTAATTACTAATCACAAAGTATGGGAGGGGACAGCAGAGTAATCTAACATGACATGCTGGGCTTGCTGGGTAATGTAGTCCTGACAGTGTGGACACATGAGATCATATCATGCAGTAGCTATGGTGTGTAACCATTGCAGAAAAAAGGCATTATGCCAGAGAGTGCCGAGCTAAAAAGTTAAACGAGTTGAGAATATCTTGAGAGGGTACCCAACTGCATTCTTCTTCTCCATACCCTTCCCAGTCCAGAGACACTCTCTGCGGTGAGAGCAATAGGCTTACAGTGTAGGCTGGTTGCCTCTCAATCTCTAGGGGCGCAGGGGTTTCAGCTGATGCTAGAATGCTGGTAAAGGGACCTGGAACATAATGACTTTAAATTGAGAGATGTGTAAAACAGGGGAGAGAAGTGGGCTGTTCCAGTTTATAAAACATTTCGTTCATTTGTTTGAGTATTTAGCCTGGAGAAATTAACGTCTTATTTCCTTGGTGGGGATGCAGATTGTGTGTTGACAGCCAGACTGTCTCCAGGTAGAAAGTGGGGAGGCCCACTTGCTGCTTTATCTGGGCTATGGCTTGTTCTAGGAGTTGATGGCTATTTCCCAGACATGCTCATTCAACTGAAGGTGTATCTTTGGGAGTGGCATTCCAGGGGTAAAGTGGGGGTTGATACAGGGGTCTCCTGGGACTGGGGTCAATCAGGTGGCTGTGTTTTGAGTGTAATCTACTGATGGGAGATATTTGGCCCAATCTTGTTGATTGTTGTAGCACTACATGCATAAGAACTAACCCAGCTCTTGATTACACCTTTCTGCTTGACCATTTGCCTGTAGATGATGAACTCAGACTCACAGAAAACCCAAGTTTCCTCTATTAAAGTTTCCTATACCCTGGATATGAACTGAGGGTAATTAAATCATTGCTTATGCAAAAAAACAGGTAGGTGGCAGAATGGTGTTGTATAGGAATCAAGATCAGGAAAGTACATAGAGAACAATGAGCCTGCTTTACCATTCTTGGTCCTGAGACAATAAGTAATGTTGAATTGAAACCTGACAGAGAACATCATCCAACATGTTTGGTAAAGGTTGAGGTGGCATTCAGTTTTTAGATATTCCAGGTTTCTATGATCAGTGAAAAGTTTGGCCCTGTCTCCATTCTTCCAAAGCCAATGTTATGGCCAACAGCTCACGGTCCCCCACATCATTCTTTGTTTCTGCAGAACAGAGATGTTGTGAGAAACAACTGACAGGGTGGAGCTTGTTTCTGTGTCAGAGGCATCAACCTCAGAAGAACCATGCAGATGCTGGTGATGTGGGTAAATGGATTTACCCGTTTTGGAAGGCCTCCTTAATATAGTTCTCCATCACCTCCTGTTCTTGAAATGGACCTTGAAATATATATATATAATAAAAAAAGTATATGTACACAAAAAGTTAAAGTCCAGAAATATATACACTGTGTGTGCAAAAACACAGTTCTGGTTGTGTGTGAGAGTGAGGTGGTGTGCAAAAATGCAGTTTGGTTGTGTGTGAGAGTGAGGTGGTGTGCAAAAATGCAGTTTGGTTGTGTGTGAGAGTGAGGTGGTGTGCAAAAATGCAGTTTGGTTGTGTGTGAGAGTGAGGTGGTGTGGGCTTTCATTGAAGAGCTTGAGTGTGGTGGATTAGTCTCTGTTCTCATTCAGGGCTCGGACAGCTTGCAGGAAGAAGCTCCTTCTCATTCTCTCTGTGTTCACCTTCAGGGTGCGATTTCATTTTCCAGAGCGTAAGAGAGAAAAGAGTCCATTGTTGGGGTGACTAAGGGTCCTTTACAATCTTTCTGGCTCTGATCCAGCACCACTTACTGTAGATAGTCTACAGTCCAGGAAGCTCAGTCCGGGTGATACATTTAGATGATCCTACCACTCTTTGGAGGGCCTGTCCTGCTTGGTGCTGTTCCCGAACCAGGCTGTGATGTTCCCCGTGAGGATGCTTTTAATGGTGCAGGAGTAGAAGTTCTGCAGCACCTTGGAGGGCAGTCTGAAGTCCCTTAGACGTCTGAGGTGGTAGAGATGCTGACAGGCCTTCTTTGTGACTGCATTGATGTGGCAGGTCCATGATAGGTCCTGTGAGATGTGAACTCCAAGGTACTTGAAACTCTCTACTCTTTCCACTGCCATACCGTTGATGGGAACAGGGTGGTAGCTCCTCTCTTGTTTTCTGCTGCAGTCCACAATCAGCTTCTTTGTCTTGCTGACGTTGAGGTGGAGATTGTTGTCCTGGCACCAGTTCTCCAGGTGTCTTATCTCCTCCAGGTAGGCACTCGTCGTTGTTTGAGATCAGGCCTACCACAACGGTGTCGTCAGCAAACTTGATGATGGTGGCGGAGCAGGAAGTGGGCACACAGTCAGAGGTGTACAATGAGTATAGCAGAGGGCTCAAGACACAGCCCTGGGGGGCTCCAGTGCTGAGGGTGAGGGTGCGTGAGACATGTTTGCCTACACACACAGCTTGTGGTCTATCCATCAGGAAGTTGGAGATCCACTGACACAGGGATGGGTGGAGTTCCAGATCTTCCAGCTTTGTGGTGAGTTTGGAGGGGATAATAGTGTTAAATGCTGAGCTGTAGTCGACAAACAGCATTTTTATATAATTACCCCTCCCAGTGTCCAGGTGTGAAAGTGTAGTGTGGAGCAGATGGGTGATGGTGTCGTCTGTAGAACGGTTGGGGCGGTATGCAAGCAGGAGTGGGTTCATGGCTTCAGGCAGTGCAGAAGTGATGAACTCTCTGACAAGCGTTTCAAAGCACTTCATCCTCACTGATGTTAGGGCTACGGGGCGATAGTCATTGAGATATGCGGGCTGGAGTTTCTTGGGGACAGGAACGATGACGGACTGCTTGAAGCATGTTGGTACGATGCCCTGCATCAGAAAGAGATTAAAGATGTCTGTGAAAACCGGAGCTAGCTGGTCTGCACAGGCTTTCAGGACTCGTCCGCAGATTCCTTCGGGTCCTGCTGCCTTCCTGGTATTCACCCTCTTGAACACTCACCGTACATCTCTCTCTGTGATGGTGAAGGGACTCGGATCTCTGACACACTCTCCTCTGTCAGCAGCACCATTAGCACTGTTAGTGTGATTAACACTGTTAGCGCCATTAGCCCTGCTAACCGCAGCCTCGAAACAAGCATAGAATGTATTTAGCTCATTCGCCAGAGATGACTCTGCACTCTCCAATCTGCAGGGTGGGCTCTTGTAGTCCATTATTATCCTTAGTCCTTGCCACAGGTCCCTAGAGCCACCGTGTTGGAACTGTGAGTGTAATTTCATTCCGTAGTGCCGCTTCGCCTCTTTTACTGAAACTGTGTGAGAGCATCATAAAGCTCACACAGTGCAGTGTCTTTGTTGATTTGTGGTAGGATATAAACTGTGCAGACTATAACTGAAGTGAACTCCTGAGGAAGGTAGCAAGGACGGAACTTGAGGGCAAGCAGCCCCATGTTGGGCGTGCATGAGCGTGTGAGGGTCACAACATTGGCACTGTTGCACCACTTGTTGTTCACCATAACACACACTCCACCACCTTTTGCAGTTTTGCTTCAGAGCATAATGTGCTATACAATATGGCACTCACTCTATTTAATCCCAGTCTCTGGAATGGAAAATCTTGGATTTTCATGAACTCTGAGTTAATCTATCTGGGTTAGAAAAAAATATGTTGTTTGCAAACATTCACGAGCATGTTCACAATCGTGTTTTCAAGCATGTGTTAAAATTAAACTGGCTTTGGGTATAAGTGTCTGGGAACATTTCAAAATTCCCTTGTAAAGCCCAGCCCAATGCTTTGTTTATTCATTCTATTTGTAGGGAAAGGGACAGCAAAAAAATAATTTTTATTAAATTAAATAATCAACATAGCCAAAATCAAATTATTTCCATATTTGTTGGATGGCTTCCTGGTATTGTGATAGTGTCCTTTTCTTGTGCACAAGATTGTTTTATTATGATCTTAGCCAAACAGTCACACAGCGGAGGAACATATATTAATGGGCCATATCCTGAGTTGACCTGTCTATAGATTTATGTTATTTTCCCTTCCAAATCTGCTAGCTATGCTCTTTTCAGACATGTGCTGCAATTTTAATTCACAGTCTGATGAAACATTACCACTTGCCTTAAGAGCAAATTCTTCCACCATTTTCAGGCCAAGGTGATAAGAAACTGCAGGGAAGCAAATTGTGTAAGTCAATTAAAGTCACATGGTTTTTATTGTCATTTCAACCATATACAGCGTACGGTTTACAGTAAAACAAAACAATGTTCATGACCAAGGTGCTACACAGATCAACAAACTAACCAATACAGCATAAAGTGCATGTGTGCAGTAGCATGTGCAATGATGCAAGACAAGTTACAATAAATATATGCAAGGCAATATACAATAAATACACAAGACAATTTACAATAACAATAAACAATAAATACAGGGAGGGGACAGTGCAGTTTTGTTCATTTTGATATAAATGTAAACACTGTAAACACTGTAATCTTAGCTTAGCAGCAACATACTAATGTGATGACAGATGTGTAGAGAGTTTGAAAAAGATGAGAATGTGTGTGTGTTCAGTCCAGTCACTGATAAGTGCTTTTGTACATCCCAGACTGATTGTTCAGGAGTCTGATAGCTTGGGGAAAGAAATTATTGGGGAAAGAAAAAGTTTGGATGTGAGGGCCCGGATGCTTTGGTACCTTTCTCTAGATGGTAGAAGGGTAAACAGTGTGTGTGAGGGGTGTGTGTGGTCATCCACAATGCTGGTTGCATTGCAGATGCAGCATGTAGTGTAAATGTCTCACTACCTGCTGCAGAGACTTGCGATCCGATACGATGCAATTCCCAAATCAGGCAATGATGCAGCTGCTCAGGATTTAATTAGCACAGCTGGGTTGAAGACATTTTAAACACAATTTCTTGTCCTTAATTACTGTTTAATCTGCATCGGCACTAGCATTTCCACACCTTTCCTATTGCGCAACACTGGTGCATAGATCTCTCCCTACTTAGGGTACTTGCTCACCATACACGACTTTCTTCTACATGTTAACTCTGTCCTTTAGACTAATTAGTTAATAATCAGAACAAAACCTCCCATCAAACTCTTAAAAAGGGGTGAGTGCTATTTTCATTTTTCCTCCAGCTTTATAAACCACACCAACACATGTAGCACTGTTTCTTCTCAAAGCACATTCATTGACACAAATGCACAAACACTGCAGGCAGTGGACAGCGGTGTGCTTGTATGACTTAAAATGACTGCTTAAAATGACAGAATAACTGCTAACAGGCTCAGTTGGTTGAAATGGTTGCTTTTATACATACCTTGCTTTCCTTCCAAAAAAAAGGCTACCTAGCTGCTGTTAACAATTTACAAACCTACACTGTGGGTTAGACCATGAACATCTATTTTTCTGGGATTCCCTTATACCCTGAAACAAGCATGCCCCAAAACAGGTTAGCTGTATATAATTGTCCATATTTTTTCAATCAACCTGTGGCACTGATTGAAGGAGGCTGAGTTGGGTTTTGAATGATGCAAAATAAAAACTTTGGAGCATTTCAAGTGTTGGCAGAAGGACTGCAGAATGGGTTATTTACAGTGGGAAAAGGGAAAGCCTTAATTTAAACCATCTGAGCTTTAGAAAGAAGTTGGGCACCAGAAAGAACAGCATGACAATGGTGGACAAAATATCACAGAGGCCACATCATTATAATGAGGCCCTGGTGGATTTTTATACTTCACAAATTATCAAAAGTTCATCTTAGTCGCCATGACTAACAGCCTTTTATAGAATTTATCATGTTAAAAGGAATAAATTATTTCACGCATCATACTGTGGATTTAGTTGCCAGTTCACCTCACCATGGCCTATTGATTGAACTGCTGTTAACAGAGGATTGATGGACTCACCAGAGAAGTAAAAAAAAAAAGAGTTCTACAGTGGATACACTGCATAAACTCTCTGAAGAGCCATGCTTGATTATATGATACAGTGCTCTGTATGGCTTTGGATCTATGCATCACTGTTTCTTGTGGAAACAAAAAGCTGCCTCCACAAATATGCTTTTCTTCTGAGTGTATAGAATAAAGCTAATATAGTTTAATATCCATAAATTGGGCAGGATTGTAGATGTGTGTGAGAGAGTGCAAATAAAGAGTAAGAACAAAGACTGACTTAAGATGAAAGTACATGTACATGAGATAAAGCACTAGAAAGAGAACTGACAAACAGTGATAGTGTAAGACAGGGTGTTAGGGAGGACTGTTCCTTTAAGAGACAGAGAAAACTGGCCCAGTGCCTATTCTCCAATCTGCTGATGATGAGGCGAGGAAGGAGCAGGGAGCCATATTTAGCGATGAGGTCATACTTTATGGTTAAAAAAAGAAAAAGATAAGGAAAAAGAGAGCAGCCATAGAAAGTGCAGTCGCTGTCAATGTCTGATCCTATCAGCCATCATATGGAATGACTGCCTTTCTGCAGCAACGCATATTTTGGCATGTATGAGTCTCCTACACATGACTGTCCTTTGGTGCATCATGAAAATATTTTTGTATTAACAAAGCAGTGGACATAATTGATGCTTATGCAACAGGTTCTTTGATTGGTTTATTACATTTGTAAACAAATGTATCTGAAACCATCATCAGAAACCATGTTGGATCACATTCTAAGCATTGTTTATCAAAACAGTGTGCAATTTTTTGATAAATTTAATCTGTTGGCTTGCATGCAACATATTGTTTTCACAATACGCACACTTTTAGTTCTCTGCCATACTATTAGAGAAGTGAAGGTGAATGTTTGTAGCCCAGTTGAGTTTAGAACAACACACTAGGTTTAATTTGTGTTAGTTTAATGGAGTTGCATGTTTGCCCTCAAATACCCTTACTATTAAACTGTCTTTCTCTCCTTCAAACACACATGCAGGCATGCACACACACACACACACACACACACACACAGACTGCTGCCCTGACATCCCTCTAATGATTTGTCTATATATAGACTGTATGGCCAAGACAGATGTGCCAAAGGATGTTAGTGCCATCTATAGGAATAAATACATTTTAAAATTTTATAGCAATTGTACACCCTAATTTACCTGCATCTTTTGAGCACCCTAAAATGTTTTAACAGTATACATAGACGCAATATATATCTATACCATTTTGATGAAATATTTTAATTTGATTACTATTCAGTGTATATCTGTAATGTTTGATTTGTTTCACTCATCACATCCATCCTGGTTATACACACAGCAGGCATCAGTTAACAAGTTGACTCTGGATAGATTTGTTTACCAATCACAACTTCCATTGTGTTTTAGATGAGTATTAAATCCCCGTTCTTTGTTTTTCAGGTTGTGGTGTGTTTTGCTTTCATTCAGTTGGCTTTGCTATGTTTTGGTTTACTTTGGTAAACCTAATCTATTTAAATAGAGGAATAGTTCATGTGGACCTGTGGGCTTCATTTCTAAACGACTGCAGACTGCATTAAAATGACAAATGTTATAAAATACAAATTTTTTCATAACATATTTCATACTCGTATACATATAAACTGAATTTTTACATATATTTACATACACATACTGTACATACATACATACATAAATTTTTTTAATGATCCTGAAAGCAGAGATCATTAAAAACTCAAAACTCATTAAAAGGCAAAAAACACACAGGTATGATAACATGATTAGTAAAGCGTGAAAGTGTGCCTCAGAAGAGCAGAACATATTTATAGGATAAGTGATACTTCCAGAATCACAGCTACAGTGGCTTTTTCAGTCTAATTAAATATACTGTCTTATACTCAAATTTGTGGATACATTTTGGATTGCTTTTTCCCAAGTACTTGCAAAAATCACATAATAAATATATGTGTGTGTAATTAAAATGAATAAGCTATTACAACTTGATATCAGTGCTGCTGCCCTGGCATTTGCCAGTCAGGGCACCCTTTTCCAGAATTCATGACAGCCAGCCAAGATGGCCACACCCAGTACAGTGCAACACATCCGTTCTTAATTTAAATTGTGCTTATTTCCCACCTATTTTGTGTTCCGGAATGTGTTCATTGCTGTCATCTGTTTTGCGTTTGCCCAGCTCCTTGGGTTGTTATTTAAGCTTGGTCTTTCAGTTTGTTTCTTTGCTAAATATTTGATGCCATGCTGCTGATATCAAACCTTGTTTTGTGCCCATTTAGTGTTATTCCAGTTTTTGACTCAGTGCTCTGTTTATTGGTTCCTGTCTCTGCCTGTTTTATACATGCCTGCTGTTGACTTTGTTTTTAGATTATGTTTTTATGTTTGGATTATGCACTTGTGTCCTTTTGAGCTGGCTTCATCGAGTCTTTACAGAGTACTTTGTCCACACCATGAACACAGCAGGTGCTTCTTTAATCCAGGAAGTAGTCAACACTCAGGAGGGGCTGGATGGCGAGCACCACCACCACCTTGCCCAGTTTGATGCTACCACCTTCCAGCCAGTCACCGCTATTGTCCCCCACTCTTAGCCCCAACGATAGAGACCCTACTGAGTTCCAGGGGTTTCTGCTTCAGTGCTCACTGTACTCAGTTTAGGAGAGGCTCACAGATCACTCAAAGATCGCCCAGGTCATCAGTATGCTGACAGCAAAATATTACTTTTTCAGCTTCAAGCAAGTCTGATGATGCTTTGGAGGGCAAGTGGAGTGGGGCTTCTCATGTGTCTCATGCAGGGTAAACACTGAGCACCAGATTATGTTTTGGAGTTCAGGACAATTGCCACAGACACCATGAAGCCATCTAGCTCCTTATCACTACATCACCACAACATACCATTGTTCTGGAGCTGCCCTAAATGCTTAATTATGACCCAGTAAAAGAATCCAGCTTGGCTCTCTGCCTGTTTTAATGTCTCTGACTTCCTGAGTTCCATGCCTACACTACCACAGTTGAGAGTCCCAATACAGGTGTTCAATTCGTGACTTTCTCCGAACATAAGGATCTGCCAGTGGTCAATAGTAAAGTGAAAGCCAGTGGTGTTCCACCTCACCAGGACGATATCTGTGCCCATCAACCACCTCCCTGGGTGCACCCCTCCACAACACAGGATGTTTCTTGTTGAGAGCTAAACATAAGCATCAAGTTGATAGAAGGCTATTATAGTGATATTATTTACATGAGCTACAAATGAAAGACTGGAGTCAATAATCACATAATAATCACAAGATCGTTTACTGTTGTACATAAAGTGAAAGACCATCCAGAGGTTCTATGTAATCTATGTAAATTTACTTGAAACTGCTTGTGGTCCTAGTACAAGTACTTCTTATCAGAATTTAGTAGAAGAAAATTATTCAGTATCCATGTATATTGTCCTTTAAACATTCCTCAGCTATACTAAGCTGGTGTCTCTCATCTGGTTTTGCCGATATATATAACTGCATTTTCATTAGTTTTTGCAACGTATGTGAGGCTACGCTGGTGATACCAAGCCTTGTTTTGTGTGCTCATTTAGTGTTATTCCGTTTTTGGCTCAGTGTCCTGTTTATTAACATTGAGTCTTTGCTGGTTTTATACCTGTTTGTTCTTCACCTGACCATAGCCTGTTCTCTGTTCTCTGGGGTGCCTGTGATTTACAAATTAATTTATTTCTTTTCCAGGTGAATTAAAAGGCTCTATGCATGTGCACAAACAGCACATACTGTATGCCTTTGGTAAATGGCTCAACAATGACAGATATAAAGATACAGAGAAGTTTTCTGGTGACATGGTTAGGGTATAAAGCGGCTTCAAATTTGCTCAGGTTACAGTTCTGTATTGATTTCCTCCAGGTTCTCTAATTTCCTCCATACTAGGTGGTGACTGGCTGAATTGCCCCTAAGATAAATGTGTCTGTTTGTTTGTGTGTGTGTTTGTGTGTGTGTGTGTGTGTGTGTGTGTGTGTGTGTGTGTGTGTGTGTATATTCTCACTCCCAGTGTTTCCATGACTGGCTTGATACACTCAATCTAGGATAAAGAGGTTACCAAAAGAGTCAGAAATGTTTTCTTAATATTATGTAATAGTGTTTATGTGCATGCCAGTTGGTCTACTAATATATCTAAGAACTAAATCTATAACTACATCATACAGACATGTAAAAAGGAAGGAAAATCAGAAGGTTTCATGTTGATTCAAAGCATGTTTTTAGGCTTAAAGGCTTGAATCATTCAAATACTGTTTTGCTTTCTTACCTGTGTCTAATTTCCTTTAATATGTTTATGTAGTATGTTAGCCCTCAGGCTTACAGGAGTATAACATTTTCAAAGCTTTGCTTTAGGAATCCATCCAACCGAATAACTCTCACAACTGCACTTGGAGCTTTATCCTAAACTAAACACAGAGTTGTAGGGTTTTTTAACATTAAATATTTCCTACGGATAAAGAGGGCATTCAGACAGTAAATCACACAGAGCCTCATTTAGTACATCAGAGGGCCAAGATTAGGCTACTGTACATAACAGTAATGCACTGTCACCATCTATCACCTTAATATCTATTTAATTTTGTCATATTAAATAGTTCGGCCAAAATACACATTTTGAATGCAAAAGACCACAAAGATACCCCTCTTCTGGGCCTTTGATCAATTCCCCTTAACCCTAAACTCCTCAGTTTTGTAAATGCTATAAATGTATAAAGCTTATCATTTATTTCCTTATGGACTAGGATACAACCATTATATTTACTGCAAATGGTATGAAAACTGAAGTGCATTAATTATTTTAAAATAATTATCAAGACATAAAAATTAGTCTATGAAAACAAAACAAAATAATTGATGGTAACACTATTGATTAAATGTTCCTGATGCAAATTACTTTTACAATATACTGAAACTACTGTTATGTAGCTTTATTAAACTCAATACAGAATCCTCAACGCGCTCACAGGCAGAAGTAAGGTGATGGTGAATGCACAAATACAGTAAAGATTACATGTACAGCAAGAAGTTGCTGTCCACTAATTGAACATGGAATTCAATTATGGAATTAATCTATGCTAATCTATGCAACTAGACAATAAAACAATCAATACATTGAGGTTTTATTATTGTTTACCATCTCAGACGTATACTTAAATAATAACAGAGCCTCCCTACAAAAATGAAACAGAAAGATTTTCAACTACACAGAAGGTTTTACCATGACACTCGCCTATAACTCTTCAGATTACTGGTAACCCGTGTCTACTATAAAATTTGTTATTAAAATTATAAAGATGCTGATTTGTTATTGAGGTCAGCTTGTGGGGAAAGCTCATGTATTGCACTTTTAAATGAAAACATGTAGACATAGAATAAAGTCTACAATGCTGAAAATATGGTGTATATTGGAATCAGTCTGATTATGGCTAAAATGCTGCAGTTTGCAGTGGATCAGATATGATGGATACAGATTCAGATACAGATCTGTTGACAAAATTATTATTATTAAAAATCCCATCAATTTCTTTTACCTGGCTGGCTGGCTCAATGATAATTTTCATTATATCTTCAGTGGATGTCAAAACTCAAACAGCTTTTGTAATCATGAAATGGAGAAAGGCTAGTATCTGCTATTTTATATCTGCTGGCATCTGCTAAAATACACAAATCAACTGGTCTGAAATATTATTACACAGTTAACCTTAGAGCAAGTTTCCTGCATTTGCCTCCCCTTTAAAACGTCATTAGTAGTAAGAGATTTAACAAAAAATCAATCTGACATGTTATAATTCCTACAGATTCATATGCACAGGTTTAATTTATGCGGTCAATGGTCATTTTATGTACTTAAATCACATACATGCAAGTTGAGCCATTTTAATCACAGAAATCATGTAAGAGGAAATACGTTGCTTCTGTTTAAACTCTCTATTATACAGGCAAGTGACAAAAACAACATAAAGAATCTTAGTAAGATGTTAGCCCCCTCCTGAACCATCAGAACAGCTCAAACCTTGGCATTACAAGTCTCTAGGACAGTACCAGAGAAACTCATGCCATTCTTTTAAAAGCTATTGCCTTAGTTGGTGATTTGGATATCGGTGGACAGCATTGTCTAACAGATCATTCCAAAATCTCCCATTGGTATTCAACTGGGTTAAAGCCTGGTGAGTGTTATATGCCATAGCATATCTTGTGCATGGGGTTGGGTCATGCTGGAGGAGACCATTCTCATCAGAACAGTGTTTATCTATGTGTCATCATAGATAAAGATGATCAGTCTGGATACATTTGTACTGATTAGTATTGTGCACATTGGCAAATAAACCCAAATCATGGCAGCAAAATACCCACACTTTATAATGTCACCCATCTCTGACTTGTTCATTTTGGTGAAGGCAGATTGTAACACAACAGTACCAAGCTTCCCTTTTGCATCTTTACCTAACATCCTTTTTACCCTCTGAGCGCTGCTAATAGACACAGATATCAATATTTCACACCAAGTCTGTATCAACATTTTACCAGCATCATCCAACAGGGGGCAGCATTGAATCAAAATACACCTCATTGGTACATACTGGGTCTATATCAGCACAATACACACACAGTGCTATACACAGGCTGGAAAGGCCAACAAACACTGTTTACAGTTCGACGTCCATTTGAAATGGAAAGCTGCATATCTTCTTCATGCTGTTAACATATGTTTAAAACTCAGCAGTCAAAATCAGCAGATTTAAGAGCACTCTGTTGTTGTGCTCTCTTTTGGTGGGTTAAATCCATATAGATGTCAGATCGAAGGAAGCGAGGATATGGGTCTTTCTCCATGAGTCCAAAGATGCGGCTCTGGGCTAGCTTGAAGCAGTCAGCACCAATGCTCTCCATGTTCTCCTTAGTCTGCTCCCTAGTGTAAGAGTCCAGGTTAACCTGAAAGAAAAGAAAAAAAAAAATGTGGTTTGACTTGGTCTAATTTTAAGTACCCCAGAAGAGAAAGATAAATTAAAAAATAAATAGATGTATCTGACTGTATGAATTGATGTTTGAGTCACATTTGTTAACATCGCAATATTAATATTATATTAATTAATATTTAATAATTATTTAACTATTTAAGTAATTAATATTTATTATTTGTTTATGACGATTATTATTATTATTATTATTGTTATTATTATTATTATTTAATTAATTAATATTTATATTAATATTAATATAAAAGTATTTTTTTTCATAAACATAGACTAGCACTTTAGGTGAGTGATATGTATAAACTTAGTTTGTGACAACTTTTATATATACATTACATCTGATATAGCGGTTAGGGCTTCATCTAATAGCAGTTTACTAGGTGGCTAGTTAAGGATTGCTACAGTGTTTTCAAAACGCACATTCATGCATGTTTGAACATTATGATCCTGATTTTTTATTAATGGGAATTAAGGTAGAAAACTGTCACATGGCCTTTTTTGTATTTCCTGGACGCTTGATTTTCTTGGACTGTTTATTACACAAGATAGATTATATGATTTAATAGTTGAACAAATTTAAAGCTACATTTACCCTTCACTATAAGTGGTTACAAAAAAGACTAGAAAAACACATCTGGCTAGAACCACATCACAGCTAGAAGCAGATCTGCTGTGGTCTGCAGTTCTCATCCACCTCAAGGTTTGAGTTGTTGTGTGTTATGAGATGCTTTTCTACTCCTGGTTGTACAGAGTGATAGACTTACTGTCACCTCAGACCAGTCTGGTCATTCTCCTCTGATCTCTATCATTAACAAAACAAAGTGTTTTTGCCTGTATTTCTGCACCATAACTGCTTGACTGTGAATATGTACAGCTGTTCCTAATAAAATGGATGGTGGGTAAATGTCCTAGGCTACATTAACCATATAATCATAAACTAATGTTCACTGTCATATTGTTATTAGCTGTCCTATAATCACTATATTCTAATAACCTACCTCTTTAGATGACTGGATGGAGATGTACTGTTCAAATATCTTTTTTGCTCTTGAAGCCATCTTGGATAAAGATTTGATTTTCTTGTAGTCCTCACAAGCAAGCCAGAAATCCAGATTCTCTTCACTGAACTCTGTTTGTAGGAAGGAGCGGAACACGGCGAGTCCGTCTGTGAAAGCAGAGAACAGTTTCCACACACACTTAATGGAATAATTCAAAATGCTAACAAAAAATTGAGTAAATAAATTAATTAATTTACCATGCTATAGTACAATAAATATACTCTACAATGATTTTATCATTAAAAAAAAGATGTGCTTACATTTGTGCGAGAGCAACAGGTCGAAAGATTCTCCCCATTTGAGAGCTTCTTCTGGAGAAGGCCTAGTAGAGCAACAAAGCAAGGAAAGGTAATTAAAACCCCATAAAATACCCTTTTTAATGCATTCCCTGATTTTGTATATA
>JAOVVF010000028.1:11294178-11307556 GCA_028565595.1 Duopalatinus emarginatus | reverse complement strand
GGATGAGTTATAGGTGTTTATTAGGGATGAGTTATAGGTGTTTATTAGGGATGAGTTATAGGTGTTTATTAGGGATGAGCTAAAGGTGTTTATTAAGGATGAGTTATAGGTGTTTATTAAAGATGAGCTATAGGTGTTTATTAAAGATGAGTTATAGGTGTTTATTAAGGATGAGTTATAGGTGTTTATTAAAGATGAGTTATAGGTGTTTATTAGGGATGAGCTATAGGTGTTTATTAAGGATGAGTTATAGGTGTTTATTAAGGATGAGTTATGGGTGTTTATTAGGGATGAGTTATAGGTGTTTATTAGGGATGAGTTATAGGTGTTTATTAAAGATGAGCTACAGGTTTATTAATTTCTCAATGTTAAAATAAAATGTATCAAAAAATCTATAAAAACTCTGTTTATCCCACCATTAAAGGGGCTTCCTCACAGACAGTTTATAGCAGTGGAAACGTCCAGAGTCAAAATATTTATTGTAATTAAAAGATGTGCAGCCTGTGAAATGTTTACATTATATTCTTTGTCACTTAATAAATATCTGCTCTAGCAATACAATACAATACAAAATTTCCGTATGTATTCCATGTGTTGTCACTTCTTACCTCAGATCAACTTCATGCTATAGATCAGATATATACCAGTATAGTACAAGTCATGCATTATAACAGAGATGGCAAATGTTAAAACCATCACACAGGCATATGTAAAATTGGGGATGCACAATTAATTAAATAAAACTATTTCATATTATATAAATAATTGTGATAAATAATTATTCATTTTTCTTTTTCACATCACTACTGTGTTACCTTATTAAATATATAAGTAAAAGTTCACTCACGGTTAGTGATTGCATGTTCTCTGTAATATCAGGTCCAGCAGCATGGTTGGTCAGAGCAGCCTCTGAAACATACACATGAGAATCCCATGAGTCCCAGGAGGAATAGGTGGCCTTTGAGAACATTGCTCCAGTCTTTGAGAAATCCTGATACACAGCAGCACACTTTAGTCAAAGGCCTGCTTTGGTCAGCAGTGCCTCTGAGATGAAATAGAGTTAAACGAGTCTCTTTATTCATCTCACATGGAGCTTTTCTCACTGCTTCAGCCAGAGAGAGAGAGAGAGAGAGAGAGAGAGAGAGAGAGAGAGAGAGAGAGAGAGAGAGAGAGAGAGAGAGAGCAATCAGCTTCTCTCAATGCATTATCCTTGTCTCAGTCTACCAACTACAAGCTCCCCCCATTGCTCCCAGGAAACAATGTTTTTTTAAGCCGTCTGCACTGAAGTTGCTTACAGCTGGGACAAAATACAGCTGCCTTTCTCCCCTAAGGTCTCACCCAGTGCCCTAACTCTCTCTCCCATTTTAACTCCCACTCTCTTTCTCTCTCTCTCTTCAAGCGTAATCATTTCTGATTTCACACACAGCACATGTGTCCTCAATTTCACTCCATCAATTCATCCCTGCACTCACCACAGTTGTTAGCAATCTTTGCTCACTTCTAATAAGAGCATCTTTACAATGCCTTTATTTAAGTACAAAAACTAGCCATCACACCCACTTGCATTTGTCCTAACTAGTGAATGCCCCTGCAGGAGGGAAAGAGGGAAAGAGACTAATCTCAAAAGTAGCTTTGAATTGACTTGGACACTCCATTAAGTTTTTCAGCATTTAAAACAACTAACACAAAAAGGCAGCCTGTGTACAGCGTCTTTGTTACTGAACAGCACAAATTGACTGCGTGCTGCAGTGCCACATTAGCTTCCTGCACTAAGCTCAGTTGTGTGAGACGTTTGTGGAAAAAGGTACAAGAATGCTGCCATTATTTGTATATTAGGTTTTAATTTAAAAAAGGAAGCTTACAAGAGCATTGTTGTGAAACGCTTTAAAATCTGAGTACATACAAACTTAAACCATTTTAATTCAATGCAGTGAGTGATATTAATTTGTGTATATTTGTCTAATAAATCACTAAAGAGAAATACGGTTGTTTTCCTTTATTCGTGATAAAAGATCTAGATGTTTTCAAGACTTTCAAGAATGGATCATTTCCAGCTCGTTTTTAAGTTTTTGAAAAAGTTTATTAATCATATATATGAAAACCAGAAAACATGGAATATGACAGGCATTTATAAAACAAGGCAAAATTTCCAGGTTTATAGTAGGTTATCAACTATACCCATAAGCAGACAAATAATCATTTTAACTCACCATCAGACTGTTTGACACGACGTGTAGCTACTCGCAGATGTTTGGTCCTGCCCAGCTCTTCACCCAGGAGATAATACCAGCCCCTGATCTCCTGCACAAAAATTAAAAACCTGAGCTCTTTCACAGGTCCAAAAACACAGACAGACCAAGAGAGAACACAACGTAAGATATTATAAATACTCATGCTCTTTTCTGGCATCTGCTTAGTGACTGCTAAAATTATGACCTTATAATTAAGCACTAGCTCTTAAACCACAGAGGAAATCTTGATAAATGGTAAAAAATGTGAATATTCCATGTATTTTTGTAGTGGGATACCTGCAAGAAGACAGCACAGACATGCTTTTACCTGCTTTTACTGTATGCTTTCTTTTATTATTTTATGGCATTTTCAAACAACAGTAAAAAAACAATATTTACTGATCTTTGGTCTAATGGATCTAATGGTCATTAATGGCGATCATATCAAGTCAATGCTCTATGCATGTGTTTTATATGCATATTTTATGCTTACAACTCTTATTATCATAGGATTTGTTCTTTTAAACAAGAAGCCCTAATCTACATAAACTATATTATTACTGATGATTGTACCTTTGCAGAAGTGATGAGGGAGTGGATACCAAAACTCATACAGCCCAGGAACTCACTTTGTCTGCCAGAACAAACACACATCAAACATAAGCTGTAAAGTTGAACCAGCTACAGCATTATAAGTTTAACAAATAGGGATAATAGCATTCTAGTCTTATAGATCTTAAAGGCATTATATCTTATAGGTTTATTGGAAATGTACCATAAATCACAAAAGTACAGAATATTTTAATATTTAAAAGGAAAAAAGACTCACCTGGAAGTCCTACTGCGATTCCAAGTGGTAACTAAAAGTCTCTTCAGTTGCTTGTCCTCACCTACGTCTCTGTGCACAAACATCAGAAACCTCAAAACCTCATAAAACACTGACAAACCATGTGGAAAAAAAACAATAGCTCCCCTCTACAGAGACTTTGTATGTCCAATGAGGAAAAGCTTTACCCCTGATTCAGGTTGGTCAGCAGATAAAGGTCTAACAGTCAAAACTTGGATTTAAGACTAGAAAAATTACAAAGGAGAATAAACACTAAGATAATGTGAAATTTTGCTAGCTCTTTATTTTCATGAATAAAACTTTTGCTTTAAAGCAGGTTTAGCAGGTTATATTAGAGCTGCACAAAATGTAATAGGGATGTTTCCTGTAATATGTGAATAAACTCTGTAACAGATTTTATTTTTATGTTATATTAAATATATACAACCCAGGACTTTTCTTACACATTGAAAATCATTTTGATCATGATACGTAGCAATCTATTCCTGGCCATATTATGTAGCCACTTAAGAAGTGAATATTGAACTTACATCACAAAGGACTCATTAAAGACAGGACTCTTGCAATTTATGACAGTCCTGGTCTTCTGCTTTTTACTGTGGTCAACATCTGGAACTACACTTATCTGAAACAGAACATCACTCATATATTAATAGAATTAATAGAATTAATTCTACCCTGAAGCTATTTGTGTCATGGACATAGGGGATGTCACCCAATACATTTTATTTTGGGTTCTAAGTATCTAAGTAGACAGATGACCCAAAAACCATCTTCTGCCTGAAATTATAGGTTCTGTCTAAGGGTAAAACTCCTCAGAGAATAACATGACAGGATGGATAAAACACAAATCTGATTTTGTCATTAAACTCAGAACACTGTCTAAATATGTGAGCTTTTTTTATAAATTTGCATATATTTTTCTGTTCATAAATTTGTGTTTATGCATTTTTTTTGCATTGTCCCTTTTAAACACAAATTTATAAATAGGAATATTGTGTGTGCTAACTACACAGTATACATTATTAACTGACCTACCTTGACATATGAGTCACATGGCCTGCACTCTCGTCCCAGCAGACCCCTGGCCTCCAGAACTGTGGGTTTTTGAGACCGGAATCAGTTAATAAAAAACTTACATTTATGTCTATTACAAATTATCCAAATTACCCAAACAATGACTTTCTAGCTTAGTTAATTTAAACTGTACACAAATACAGAACCAGAACCATTGATCAGAACAAACAATGCAGTTTAAAGTCAGTAGTGATCATCCATTTCACAAATAATTATATGATATACACATGATTACGGTACTTACTCTGGATATAAAGCAGACCGTTGTCTGGTGTTACTGTCAGTTTCAACTGACCTGTGGGCAAAAAAAGGCTTTTTAACAGCTATATATAAGTACAAGAATAATAGTGATCTTTCAATTTCAACAGTACATTTATTTCTGTAACACTTTCATTCATTAGAGAAACAATGGCTGTAAAAAGACCAAGACTCACCATGAGTTTGTAAAATAAATGACAATTTCTGCCATTTGTTAAACCAACCAAGTGGCTCGCTCTCTGTGTGTTGACAGTCCATACCAAAATCTACTTAAATACCAAAGCTAAATATCACACCTAACTCAACATGTATACAAGAGAACACAGGGAAATATTTTAACCGCCTTTCCATTCTGAATAGCTGATAAGGAAGCTGTAGATATGATTGGTCAGAGCTCCTTTAAAAGTAGCACAGGGGGTGTGTCACCAGCAGTTTTTGTTCCTGCTGACATCTGAAATGACTAGTCCCAATCTATAAACTGAGATCAGTGTTGCCATAATACGAGTGGTTAAAACAGGAGGAAAATAAATCTAGATCATAACTCGCTCTGCTCTTCTCTTTTCCTGCTGCCTGGTTTACATCAAACAGACAACACATTCATTTACCTGTAAAACATGAGCTGGATGTGCTTAACACTGGACCTGATGGTAAATCAACATGACAACCATATTTAAAATCTAGTAGTAAATAATAAATAATAACTGTCTCATTGCATGTTATAATAAAAACTAGGTTTATGCTGCTGTGAGGTCTCTGTTTAGTCTGTTAATGGACTTTACTCCCAGTGAGTCACTCATTAGCCCAACAGGAAATAAACCACTTGTAACACTCCTAATGCATCATTAATTCCAGCATCAGGTCATTCATTACCATTAACTAATCCCAAGTTTACAAATCTGATTCACAAATCTGTATGGAAACAATAAGAGCAGGCTTTGTTATTCTAATGTTAGGAGTTGAGGTATGATCTAGTTTGTTCTGATGTGAAGGGCAGTGGTATGCAGAGCAAAGGCAGAATTATTTCCATACTTGATGCTGTACATTGTGCATTATGTAAGGAACATCATCATTACTTTCTCAGGAGGGACCCATGGAAAATACTCAACACAGCATGATTTCTAAATGGCATATTGTTTCTAGGCAGAAGAAAACTACGCTTTAATTAATGCAAACACACATGGTGGCGGTGCACTTTGGACAGATGAGACAAAGTTTACTGAACACCAGCAATGTTTTAGAGAATGACTTAAACAAAGGCACTGCAATAAAGTAGTTAAAGGTGTAATGCCATACACTTTTATCAATTATTTTATGTTATGTTCCTTAGATGATTTTGTAAATCAGTGAGTTTTTTTTATTTAATTTAATGTTTTAATGTTTTAATTTTCTGCTAATAACAAGTCTTATTACAAGCAAATAGTTCAGTAAATTAAACTTTCAGTGATATAAGTCTGTTCAACTTTAAATAAAATAAAGTTATATTACAAATTCACAAAACAAGTAATTTTGTTCAAATAAACTGAATTTACTTGGTGTAATATATAAACTCAGATTTATTACAGTGTACCATTTTAACATGGTCTGACACTCCTATACGTTAGGAAAGACTGATTATGTGGCTGTGCTTTTAGACATTAAATATGTAATTAGTTTCCCACTGTTCGGCTAACATCTTTAAATGAGAACTCATCCACACCCTCACTGGAGACATGTATGATATTTGTAGCTAAACTCTGAGAAGTAAGCAGACTAATAAACTCACTTTTAAATGTTTCAGTGACATTGCTCCTTTTATAAAACTAGTAACTAGGCTACTCACTGCAGGACTAACAAATAGCACAATCTATATACTATGATATAAGAACTAGACATCACCATGACAGTGAGTGAGCACAGTTTTAAAAAGGTAATGTTTACAGTTCCTTTCAGGTATTGTTTGCTGAATAACTAGTTAGATGTAGATCCATCTACATGTTTCAGATTAGTCATATCTTAATGAGTTAACAGCCTCTTAAAGCCTGTTTAACAAAAATATAAAATAGAAAAAAGAAAAATACCGGCATGATCTCTTTAAATATTATGCTCAGCTTTGAGCTTAAATACTGTGTGAATAAATGAGACTCCAGTTTCCAGTGTCTCAACTTTTTGGACTAGTTTTGGAACTTTGTTTGGTTATTAAACCACTCAGAATGAACTGCTTGGAAATCCTAGATGAATGCATGTTGTCAACATTCAACTAATAGTCAAATGTTACAGTAACAGTTGTGATAAATTCTTAACTGAGTTTTACTGACTTTAAACCCATGCTGGTAACGTCACCCTGCCCTACCAAATTAATCTTGAGCCACTGCTGTCTTGGTTTATGGTCATTGTTATTGCCCACTCAATCTGGGTCCAAAATGTCAGATATTTCATGCTGCCATCTACTGGCCCAAACAGTGATACTCCAGAATATAGATTTTGCTTTCTGAACAAACATTGCCAGAGATTCAGTTTTGCTTGGTGTGTTGTTAAAAATTGAAAAAAAAAATATTATCCAAAACATACAGAATGACCATTTCTAATTAATACAAACACAAGGAGATTGATTGCTACATCTACAGTGGCACTATTGTCAATACAAATGACAGAAGTATAAATTTGCTTGCCTTTGCCCCTAAACCCAGAGGGGTGAATCTTCCTTCTTTTTCTAGGGGCAGGTTTTGGAGTGGTACAGGTTGTCAGGGAGGTTTTAACCACTGCTGCTACTTTAACCTGTGCTCCTGGACTCCTCTGGCGCAAGGTCCTCTTCCACTCACTGTTCTCTTTCCAACCTGGACAAACACTGACATAACCATAAAATCATTAACATAAAATACATCAGCATATGTTGTAATTAAATGTGCAGTTGTAATGTACTTTTTCTAGTTTTTCCTTAATAATGATATAATATACCTATTATATACCACTTTTCTGTTACAGTAACATCCACTCTTTTGGAACGACTTTCTACTAGATTTCTGTCCATTTATTAGTGCAGTCAGGCACTGATGTCAGGCAAGGAGACAGACATACAGGCAGTTTTCCAATTCATTTCAGATATTATCAGTGTGACTGAGATGATCATTCTGTGTAGGCCACTCAATGTTTCCCCTCCAAATTTGGCAAACCATGTTTTTAAAAAGCTCCCAGGTGCACTGTCATGCTGAAATAAGTTTGGACTCAACTGTTTAGTTCCAGTTAAAAGTGAATAATAATAATAAAGGTATTAATAATCCACTGTGTCTCAAACTACAGATATGTACCACCAGTGCTACACATGCTCCCTCTAGTGCTATGCAGGGGAATCTATTCATTTTTTTAAATGAAATAAAGTGGCAAGATAGAAATATAGTAACCGTAGCTAGGTAAAATTATGGATGGTTTAAAAACATTGTAATCATGCACAGACTACCAGAAGCTACTTCAGCAGAGTCAGTGAAGTCTCTACAGCACCTGCTAGCAGCAAAAAGGAAATGTGACTTGTGTCTAGTGACTAGTTGGAGTCAGACGAAGGAAGAGCCCAGGCAACAGTCAGTGTGTGGCACAGTGTAATGTTCATAGCAATGTATCCATGAAACCATTGCCTTTCAAACGGCACCTTTTAACCAAACACACAGATATTTTTTAAAAGAAAACATGTCAAACTAATACAGCCAAGGCCATAATTCAGGCTTATTTTAAAGAAGACCTATAGCCAAAGCACCGGAAGAATCACATCATAAAAACTGTCTATACTATTAGCCAAAGAAGCCAAAGAGCTGGCATACAATTTAACCTGGTGGCACTTTTAAACAGTAATGTGTCACAAAGAGAAAACACTGATTGGGAAAATTAAAACAGTAGTCGTTTTTATTCCATCCTGGTAGACAAGACAGATATGAATATGATGGTTCAGGAAGACTTTCTGTTCTGAAAGTCACTGTAGTTGAGAACTACGCACATATTTCAATAGCTTTCTCCAAGAGAATAGGCTAAGTTGGAGTCTGCATGGAAGGCACCCGGCTATGACAGGTCACAGCAGCAGAGTAGCAACTAGAATTCGCAAGTTGACACCCGCGATGCCATGGACTCACTGTGGTGTGCATTGCAAGACTCTGGCAGTGAAGTAGATGCCTAAGGAATTGGCGTCTGTTGTGAACTTTTCTGTGAAATCTGTGGTCTTCATTATGGCCTGACAGATGCATTCCTGTCTGTCTATTATGATTTGCAATGTGATGGGCAGCGAGCATGTCCACTCTTGTCTCATTTGTTAGTCTGGTGGCTATCAGTGCCTTAAAGGCTTTTCACATTGCACAGATGGGTCTTGAAGAACAAATTCTCCCCATTACAGATATTATCAAAGATACTGTCGCTCAGTCATCTGGCATTTTCTCTCATTTAATTCAACTGTATTTGGGATTATAGGGACTCTCCATAAATGTTTTTGATGTACATGACAAAAACCACATAATGCTGAAAAAGAAGATCTTCAAGATCGAGGTCAAGGCTGGTGACGTTCCACCTTCCCAGACCTGACCCCTGATGGTGAAATCAGGGACAACACCAATGCACCCCTTGTCTTGCTCAGACAGTTTTACAAATATTTCCTAGTGACAGCAAAGCAAATACCTGAATACTTGTAAATAAATGTATCTAAAATCTCTAAAATGGACATCATTATTAGTGGGCAGGAGAGTTTAACAGAATTTACTTCTGATAAAACATTAAAGTCTGCTTTTAGAAGTCAGTTGAAGTACAGCAACACCCTGCACTTCTGGACAAGGCTGTGCATGTTCTCCTTCCTTTTCATACACGTATGCATATAAGTATGTGTATGCATACACTTCTCAAGTTCATACACGTATGCATACAGTATAAGTATGGTCAAATACTGTTCTGACTTAGTATTAGGTCACAGTAAACAACTGACAGTAAACAGTTTGTAACAACAAATTCTGCTGGCAGTCAAGACAAACAAATATTTTTAAGGATAATTCAGTAACAAATGGAACTGAAATGGCAGAACTGTGTGACTAATGAAAATTAATAAACATGTCTGTATGAGTTATATTCAACAGATTTGTTTTGTTTTGAAAGAAAGGCATTTAGTTGTTTACTTCGACTGTTGTGAGGGAGCTAGTACCCTCCTGTGTCGTTTGTCTCTCGCTGAAGGTTTCCTCTCCATGTTAACTAAATGCCCAGTGTTTTCCCTCTTCTCTCTGCATGGCTTTTTCACTAAGGGTTCTTGGTGAAGGTCTGGCTCCCAGAGCCAGCACGGCTCTTTAAAGGTGCTTCTCCTAGAAGAAGAACCAAAAACAGTTAGGTCTTATTATAGCACAGTTACTCTCTGCTTAAAAGGACTACTCCACTCCATTTTCAAGCTAATGTCACCATGTTATTATCACAGAAAAGAATTCTTACAAAATCTGTTCACTCAAAAATTACTGAACGATAAAGGTGTAATGGCAGTTTTTGAGTACAAGACCTACAAGTATAAGTACAAGATGTGTTATTGCACTGAGTTAATCAGGCGAGGGCTTTATGAAGTGGAAGTACAGGTCATGGTACACCTAGAACTAATGAAAACCACAGAATGTGCAACTGGATATGTATTGTTCTATGAGTCAATGTTTGTGATAAACAGAAACATCAATTAAAGACAGAGGTCATCACTAAAGATAGATATCGTTACTACGTATTATTGCTCAGTTAAAGGGATACAAACTAAATTTAAAATAGTTAAAAAATAAATAAATGTCAGCTACATAAACATAAGTGAGCAACATGAGTGGTGACTGAGCACACATAAGCCTTATCCAACATCACTCCCCAAACCACATGCAATTCTTTTTTGCTGCTGGTTTTTTTTTTTAATTATTATTAATTTTCGACCATTTTGCATTACCTTTGTTACCCAATAAAAGCTCCTTGTGGTTTGATCGAACCATAAATAATGCAAACCATGGGCATTTTGAGGGTTTGTGGTAGTGCTTCCTATGCCAAAAATCTCAATCTGCAGTTTGCACCACAGCAATGCAGTAACATATGGAGAGAGGTTATTTCATCCAAAATGTTGTATGAAGTTTTAAAGTTTACTACAGTAAAATAAAAGCCAATAGTCACTTCGACTTGTAACTGTAAATGTGTGGTTAAAGTAACTTTTTTATGAGCTCTACATGCTCCAACAGAGCAAAAATGGCATGCTTTCATAGCAGCATCCATATTTTTTGGGGGTGGGTGATTACATTAAATTACTACATGACACCACAAAGGCAGCTTTGCCTCAAGGTTGCAACTTGTAATTCTGTCTTCTAACAGTAAAATCCATCTAAACCATCCCATCAGTTATATTGATATCGTCGTATTGATCAACTTGGATTAGTATAACTGCCCTTTCCCAGTTTACAGACTGGCATCAAATCACCACATGCACAGCTTCAGGAGTACAAAGTTTACAAACTTCTTACCAAAAAAGTAATTTACATATAAATGAATTTGTTTTGAGCTTTAGTATATTATTATTATTATTATTATTATTATTATTATTATTATTGTTTTACATATATTGTTTTACACAAGTTTTAGCTAACAGCGAAGCCTGTCTATTACACCTTGTGTTAAAAATTGTTAACAAAAAATCCTATTAAACATTACTGTGTCTGTGCTAGTGATAACACTGTTCCTCTCTCACATCAGCACTGCAGACAGCCTGCAGAACTGCAGAAATTACAAAACAAACTGCATGCTTCAGCCACTAAACAATAACACTGCAAACATTTAATATAAAAATATGTAATGTGTGGACTTTATCTTCAAGTCATTGCCACTTTAAATAAGTATCACAGAAATGTGTATACCAAATATATTTATATCAGTGTAGACCTCTAAATAGCTGTTACATGTATACATTTTATATCTTCTGACCACTCTGCAGTGGAATTGACCTCCACATTTAACCAATCAGTGCAGTGAAACACACATATACACAATAGTGAACACTAGGGGGGCAGTGAGCACACATGCCCCGAGCAGTGGGCAGCCCCTTATACACAACACCCGAGGAGCATTTTGGGGTTTAGGTGCCTTGCGCAAGGACACTTCAGTAAAGTCTCAGGACTGCTTTCTTAACCACAAGCCTATGGCATTTATGTGCATAAGTAAGATATACATTAAAAATGTACATAGTCAAAAAATGACATTATACCGTAGATATGGGCAGTAACGGCCTTGTGGTTAGGGGTGGTTACCCCCGGTGGTCTTGTGACC
This sequence comes from Duopalatinus emarginatus, assembly GCA_028565595.1. Classification (NCBI taxonomy): domain Eukaryota; kingdom Metazoa; phylum Chordata; class Actinopteri; order Siluriformes; family Pimelodidae; genus Duopalatinus; species Duopalatinus emarginatus. The sequence continues at coordinate 11,295,877 of JAOVVF010000028.1, read as the reverse complement.
CCCGCAACAGACAAGACGTGACTGAAGTGCCCTTGAGCAAGGCACCAAACACCCACAACTGCTCCCTACAGGTGCTGTGGCAAGTGTGTTCACTGCCCCCGAGTGTTAACTAGTGTGTGTATCACAGCACAGATGGGTTACATGCATAGGTCACATTCCTCTGTGTGCAAGCACAGTAGGCAAGTAGTCCACTTTAGATCACTTTATTAATCCCAGAGGGAAAACTGAGTATCACAGCAGCACACATACAGTACAGGACAAGAACAGTATATTATCAAAAAGAAGAAGAAGAAGAATATATTAATACTGAACTATAAGTGTGATGTGCATTAAGCCCTAATAAAGTTGTATATTATTATTAACAGCTATATTATATATAATAAAACAGCTGTCTATTATAGAAAGTATGTATATAGCCTTATAGGTACTATATAATATAATATATATATTATAAACTCCAAATTCCTTGGCACACATTGCATAATCAGTAAAAGTGTTATAGATGGTTTATCTTTAGTAAAGTAATCTTCTTAAATAAGGCATGTGGCTAACAAAACATACAGATAGCTTTAATGATATTTTATTATTATTATCTGAAATGTCAGTATTCTAATAAAACATCAAAGGTCCAGTGCAGAAAGTTTCTGGAAAACTCTGAATAATGTTAACAGGCCCGTGGCTTCTTCACCTTAAGAAAACTGCTCGTTTCGGCTGTGCTGAGAGCTCCAGGCCGTGTGAAACCCTCCTCTGGTATCTACACCCACCTTTTGTCACTCGAGTGCGCGGATTGTCTGCGTGTTCTGCGGTTCTCCATCTCTGTAGTCCCGACGACATTCACGCGCCTTTTGTTGTTGTAAAAAGCCGCTGGTTCACAGGAGCCGCCCCTCACATTCAAACCCTGGACGCCCCGCAGTGTCAGAGCGCGAGCGGGCCGTCCACCAATCCGAGCGCTGCATTTTCAAACCGCTGGCTACGTCCAGCACCGCGCGCACTAGCGCACTAACCAGCACGCTGAAATACTCCACCAGTGTCCAGTGGTAAGACTGCTATTACAGTAGGATAGTATGTGAGTGTGGAGTGAGTCATGCAGAACAGCAGTGATTATTGCAGGGTTAATGTTTTTATTTCTGTCTTTATATCAGGACTGCTCTTCTTACTGCTTTTAGAGATAAATATGAATTACAAACACCCAGGGGCAGTTCTAGACCAAAATGACTACACTGAAAAAAATGTGGAGTAAGATTTACTTTAAAAAAGTTTGGAAAGTTTTTCCACGTAAAAACTGCTAGTACATTCACCAGACCATATTTTAAAGTAAAAGTTACTTACAATTCTTGATGGATTTAAATAGAAATTATTTAGTAAAGTTTACTTTGCAACACCCTAATTCAAGTGTATTTTAATTGTTGTTTCTTAGTAGATTTTACTCAATGGGGGGCCGAGGTAGGGCCAGTGTTTTTTTAGGGGGCCACATGTAAGGACAAAACACCCCAATATTTAAGCATTGAAAATGTTTACTTAAGTTCATTATAAAACAAAACGAAACACATTGAGCATTGTCTATATACAATGACACCTTTTTAATTGATGCAATCATCATCTTATTCTTTCATGTACAGTACTAAAATAAAATAGAAAGCAAAAATAAATTTGCTAACTAATTATTACTCTTTTGATCAGGTGAGGGAAATTAGATCTC
>JAOVVF010000028.1:11205838-11217372 GCA_028565595.1 Duopalatinus emarginatus | reverse complement strand
CTCTCTCTCTCTCTCTCTCTCTCTCTCTCTCTCTCTCTCTCTCTCGCTCTCTCTCTCTCTCTCTCTCTCTCTCTCAGCTACCTACCACTAATTTTCCATTGGGAGGAAAAAAACATAAAAGAACAAATTCAGTGCCCACATCATATTTAGATTCTTGTTTGCTTGTTTGTTTTTATTTTTTTAGATTCAGCATTGTTATATGACATTGTCTAGATATGTATTTTTATTTCTCCTTGTTTTTTATATCTATATGTATATTTTATATCTATCTTTTTATGTCTCTTCCTAGGTCTTCCTAAGCATAAGAATAAAATTGCAGCAAATTTTCTTCAAGATATCTAGAATTTAAACAAACAACCAGATACTAACAAAACAAATAAATAAATGTCAACAAGAAAGCAATTTACTTTAGAACGACCAACTTTCTCCGTCTGTCCTTTTATCCCTCTTAGCACATTGTTTATCGCTAGCTTTCTGGTAACATTAATGTATATCACAGCTATTATTGACAATTAAAAAGAATTTTAATAGGCATTAGGGGCATTGTTTAACCACAAAACTCCCTTTTTATCCTGCTTTGCCTTTTTCTCTGTCTTCTCTATTCATCCAAAGGCCATGAATTCCCATAAAGCACTCAGGGAAAGAAAGAAAGGGCACAAGGCTGCAATTTTTTCACCAACAGGGTCTTGGGTTCTATTGTGTGAACTGGGAGAAATCCTTGTGATAGGCTCAGAGACAGATTGCAAGTAGGGAGACTCCTCCTGGCTGCCCTTATTCACTGTGCCACTTAATTTATTTGAAGTTTTAATCTAATTATTAACTATTTGGGGGGAGATAATAAGCTTTGAGGCTGTAATAAGCGAGTGGTATCCTAGCACTCTTTGACCATTCAGCACTCTGGCACTGGGGCCAGCTTTTGGGGGGAAGTGAGGTCCCTGACAAAGCCCTTGTCCAAAAATATTTTGTCAAGTCTTTTACGTGTCATTCTAACAGGGCTTACATTGGGACACTGAAAGAAGGCGAGAAAGCCGCTTTTAAGGCTTGATTGGCAACTGCAAGCGCGCTAAATGCTAATGAGGCCCAGATGGATGGAAGATTAGCGCAGACATATTTTCCCTGCTTTTTCTCTTCACGGCCACAAAAGTTTGCCTGTCTGTCTCTGTAAACCCCCCAGTGACCCTTTCTGCAAGCCACCTTCGCAGTCTGCCTCCCCTGCTTCCACTGCTAAGCCCCTTTTATTGCTCATTTCAACTATTAATAACCCAGCTAATAGGACCCCTTATTCACACTGCGTAGGGGGACAGTAATTAATTCATGGGATCCGGCCCCTTGATCTGGCTACAGGAGGGGCCTTTGAAGAGGTCTAGAGGCTGAGACTGGAGCAGTGTTGCACTCTCGTTTCCACAACACATATAGGGCCATTAGAGTGCAGTTTTTAGATTGAATTTGTGACTGTGCACATTTTAATGTGTAATAATCCCATGTACAGTGCAGTAGATAGTATGCTGCTTCTGTGATTATGTTTACACCCAAATACACACAGAAACGTACAGACACAGAGTGAAAGTAAGCTCAGCCTCCATGTGGAGCTGGTGGGACAGAAGGTGTGGTGTACATTACAAAAGCAAGCCATGAAATTCAATTAAGAAGGGTCTGCCTGTGATTTCACAGCCTTCATGGGAAAGAATAGCTTTTGATAGATTGGTTCTCCTATTTACAGCCCATCTAGGCATTGCTTGTCATTAGCAAGCGCCACACCTCCAGATCCTCCTTCTCTTTTCTTTCTTCCATAACCTCACTCCATCTCCCTCTTTCTGTCTGTCTCTCCCTTGACTTTATGCCCTACTGGTCTCTCTCTCTCTCTCTATCTCTCTCTCAGCTGGTTGGATTTGAACAAATTGGAAACATTTGGGGTTTTTCTTCTTCTTTTTTTATTGTTAAAGAAACACTAACTTGCTGTCTGTCAGCACGTCATGTAATGTCATGTGAAATCTACATCATGCACATTAATAATACAATCATTATCATTATTTTTATGATATTATGTTTTTGTTTGTTTGTTTGTTTATTTATTTTATTCCTTCTTTCTTCATTTATGTATTCATGAATCCATTAATTAATTCATTTATTTATTTATTTAGTGTGGGGGTGGTTGAGATTCATTTTTGGCGTGTAAGTTCCATACTGCTGGATCGCTCACATCTCTGTGATCAGAACACAAACATAACATAACATTCTGCCTTTATCTGTTGGATAGTACTGCATTTCTCCGGTCCACATTTAGAGATTAAAAGTAAACTCTTGCACTTGAGCTACCTCTTGTACTCACCATCTATAATCTCTGTAGAAATAAATCTAATTAATTTATAATACATCTAATTAATGTATTAACTGATTTAATAACTATGAGGCTTTGAGAGAAGCTCAGTTCTTCCTATAAACAAACAGCACAGGACACACCCACTGCCATGGGGCATGATAACATGAACTGTGATTTATTATTTAGCAAGGCTTGTTAAAGGTCGACAAATTTCTAAAGCATGTCACAGACTGAGACTCGTTATGAAACAAAATTGTGATCATATTTACAGTCATAATTGCTACTCATCACAGACAACACAGGTTCACATGTCTGTTGCTGTGGTAGTGAATGTAAGTGGTGCAGCTGAGGTGAACAGCGGGTTTAAAAAATGAATAACATTCATTCTCATTTCAGATTGCTTTTAGAATAATGTGAACAAGAATTAAAAAAAAATGTAAAGTTGTAAAATGTGTTCCTGCAAAAAAAAAATGTAGGAAAAGGTGACAATTTGACATGCAATAGGATAAAACTAGGCATAAAACTAGGCTACCTAACATAACACTTGCTCTGGTGTGCTCTTACAGAACTCCATGAAGTTGTGATCCCTCACCCCTTCCTTCATCCTTTGATGCTTATAGGCCATTGGGTAACTGATGACTGGGAAGTAATTAGTTCAGAATGTTGGCAGTACTGGCAGGTGTCTTTTGTAAAGTCCTCAATGTGGGGTGTCTGGATTTTACAGGAAAAATTAACCCCAACCCCTGGAGTCTGGGCTGCCATGACAGTGGTCCTGATCTAGTGGTCCTTCATCCACACCTTGATGGACCTGGCTGTGTGACATAGTGCACTGTCCTGCTGGGAAACAAACAATCATCAGAGTTGGGGAACATTGTCAGAGCCAAAGGAAGCAAGTTTTCTTTCAGGATAACTTTGAACGTGCCTTGACAAATGTGTTATTCACAAAGACAAATCTGCCCAATTCCAGTTCATTTTCACATACTAATAGTACAGTTGGTTAGTGATGACCACAGCAGTGCACTGAGCATCTTTATTTTATCTTTTATCACTGACTTTGGATTTACCTATTAGCATATAATCAAATCTGGGGAATAATGTAATTCATTCTGATTTGTGAAGTATCTAAATCTTGGCTGGTTTTATTTAACACTTTTAATTACTAAACTCAAAAGAAAAAAACAATTTCTCTATCACTATATAACTGAACAGTAACAGTATCAAACAGATTCAAGGATTAGATTAAAGGGGATCTGCCTTTGATCTGTAAATATTTCATAAGTAGAGGTCTATTTAACAATCATTGAATATTTCTGAGGTTTAGAGATTTAAGAAATCTTTCAAATCTGGCATTAAAAACACTTAGATTTTTGTCTATAGTTAATAAATGCCTCTTTTCATCATTTTGTTTGGATATAAGTGTGTGTGTGTGTGTGTGTGTGTGTGTGTGTGTGTGTGTGTGTGTAGGGGTAACACTCATTGTGATGAAAGAGATATTTATCTGCCAATTAAGCCTCAGCCCATTAGGAGCAATTACACCCAATTACATGATGTTTCACTATCATTTTCATTTGGTCCTTGGATAAGCCAAAACGGATATAAATACTATGTTTTGTTAACATGAGTCATGCTTTGACTATTTCTTTTGTTTGCAAAACTGGTTTGCTTTATGATCAGTGCATTTTGCACATAAAAATTTACAAACCTTGTGTTTTATCTTGAACTTTACTTTCAATATTATAAACACATTAAATGATCCATCGTTGGAGATAAAAATGTAGATAGAAACTAAAAGAGCAGCTATACTAATGAATGGCCGACCCTCCACAGTAAGTGTAGAGTGTGCTCTTAGGTTAACACAGTAAGGAAATGAACCCTACTCTCCTCCACAGATAAGCAGAGCCTAATTACTGGTTTAAGTTTCCCCCAGCCCCTCCTTGCTCTCTTCCTGACAATCCTGCCCCACATGAACGAGCATGTGACGGATGAGGCGCTATTAGGTGAGATGCGAATCGCAGATTATCAGACCAGATTAGGGTCCTCTCCCTTTCAGATACACACACATGCACACCTGTGGAGGAACCAGCAGCTCCCTCCCTTTGCCGATGTTCCTGCCCCAGTCTGCTCCTCCTGCTGCTCTTCCTGCCTCCCCCTGCCATGGCAGCAACAAAGCCCCTGTGTTCTTGTCCCAGTGCATCTCCTAACGCTGCTGCATGGAGCCTGAAAGGAAAAAAGAGTGGACAATGCAGAGACCGTTCTGTCAGGTCAAAGGTGGCCTCAGTGGCAACTGTGCCTGGAGGTTTAGATGAGGCATTCCTTTCTCACAGAAAAACAAAATGTCAGAAATCTCTTTGGGAGGAATTGGATAGTGATTGCTTCCTCTAAGAAGAAATTAACAAGGTACTTGTTACAGCAACGTGCCAATTGCTCTTTATAAAGCTTGATTAACAGTATGATGTTTGAGGGCTTTCTCACAGAAGATTGGATTATCTAACATGTTCAGAGTTGTTCTTTTATTTTAAAGACTACTGATGCTGCAACTATTCCACATAAATGGACTAGTGCAGAATACAGATTATTTAGGATTATTTGTGGACCATTCTCCACAGTCACATAGTGCAGAGTACTGAAATGGTCATGGTTGTTGTGTTGGCAGTGGTACTGCAGTGGTGGTCTGTTTCAGGGGTTCAGAGATACAGTGACATTTCCTACAGTAACATTTTTCCCTACAGTTTTTCTTGGTTTCTCCAATTATCTAGACTGTCTTGCAATCCAGGGTGCATGTCTGCTTTACATTCAGTCATTTTGGGGTAGGCTCCACTGCAAGCCTGGTCAGGATAAAGCAGTTAATAAAGATGAATTCATGAATAAATTCTGGTTTGGGTCATGCAACACTGCCCCCTAGTGTAAACACTTACATTTCATGCAAAACATGGATGTCTGCACACTTCGGTGTAAAAGATTCTGAATACAGTCACAAACAGCCTGACTGATTTTTCTAATACTTACAGAAACTAGCAACAGCGTATGGGATGCCACAATCGGTAGTGTCTTACCACTTCTAATTTGAGACTATTTTTTCAGACCAGTTTGAGCAAACCAGAAAATCTAAATAAGTATATGATCCCAAAATTTTGTTTTACTGGACCCTGGATAGTAAGCACACTAATGGAAAGCTAATGGACACACTAATGGACACACACACACACACACACACACACACATATATATATATAATTAATATATATATTAATTAAACAGGATTCAAGGATTAAACAGATTTTCCCCCATGTGATTAGGTTTAATATGTATGTAGGGAGAGAAATATGTCTGACACACAACTGACATACAGAGTAATTCGCTTAAGCAACATGTGCTATTCATGAATTTTACAAAATGCTGTTTACACAAGATGGTAAACGACAAGTTTCCTCAAATCTTCCTAAGCTGTGTAACTGTTACATTAAGCTGTCAAGTTCAAGTTCCAGTTAAGATGGCAAGCTGACTAGCATGGTTTGACCTAAATATAACAGCAATGTGCAGTAGATCATAGGTAGGTAATGCAAGCTGGTTTCCAAGCTATAACATCAATGCTTAATGTTTATATTAATATTGTAAAATGTAAATAATTTTCTTTTTAATGTACTTATTTAAAAGACTGGTCAATTCATTGTAATTGATTTGTAATAATATTGACACTTTTGGCAGCCTAACATCTGATTCATATTTAATTCTGATACACTGGAGAGTGTTTATATAATGGTTTTATTGTCATAATAAGTGTGTAGATTTTCACAATGCCACATTTAGGGCAGAAGTTTGTAAGCACAGACAACAGCTTGTTATACTTTTTTTTCTTTATAACATCTGTAAAATGTTGACACTTTAACATAAGTCATTTATATTTAATTTAAGATCGTTATGTGTAAAAATATGACTGTTGTTGACATGTATATGTATGAGCACACACTGAAACTACAGACATCCCCATGCCCAACCCATCACCTCTAAGACCCACATTCATTACATTCATTGTGTATTCTTTGTTGCGGTGGTGTAATGCTGAATTGGTGTATATACACCTATTAGCAGGATAGCCCAGTATTCGACAACTGAGTGACATGAGAATAAATAACAAAATACAGAATGATCTTTCTGTAATAAAATACTTGATTTCATTCTGAGACTATCACAGTCTACATTAATAGGAACACCTGTACACCTGAGAAAGTGTGATCTCTGTGACTTTAAGTATGGTATGATAGTTGGTGCCAGGTGGGCTAGCCACCTGGGATTTCAGAATACACTGCTGCTGCCCTAAAATCATCAAGTCATTACCAGCCTCCACCAATACCAACACCAAGTGCATCTTGACCTGCGCTACAAGCAACAGCTGTGTTTAAAGCTTTCATGTAGGAGCAGACTAAGATCTGATGGGTACACCAGGAGCTGCTGAAGCCTACTAGTTTTCCAGCTGTGTCCCCTGCCACCATGCCACTCCAAAAATGATCTGGAGGCTTTCTTGTAGCTCTTTGAGAGGGCAGCAGTTGTATATGAATGTCTGAAGGAATAGACAGTGCTGTGACTCCTACCCTTGCTAACGGGGAAAGCCCAGCTTGCAACCCAGTAACTGCCTCCACAGGTGCAGGTAGAGTATTCCAGCTCCAAGAGGGTGATTCAGCACATTGCTCTGGAACTTGGTGGAACACAGAGGTCAAACTCTTTATGCTAGTGGCTTATGACAGTGGACTGGGGCATAGATTATTCAGATCAGATTATCAAACTGGCAGTGCTAAAGGCTCCAGGAACAGTGGGGTGTGTGGAGTGCCCCCAGTGCATTCTTGGATGACGCTCTCCTTCTCTTTCCTCTTGTTTCCTATGGTTTCACGTTTCCCACCTCACTTTTCCTCACCTGCCTCTCTAACATCTCTGTCAATTTCTCCACAGGAAGAACATCCCGTGCCTACAAGAGAATGAGCAAATGCTCCGCAGTGTGTGGGCACTGCAGGGAAGCTGGGCATTTCCAGGATCTGTGCTCCCGCACTGAGATCTATGATGCACCCCAGGCATCTTCTGATCAATCAGGATTGTACTGCATTTGCTTATACAAGGAGGTTTACATAAAGTTTTGGAGGACTCAGAGTGTAATCAGACCCCTTTTTTCAATCATTAGGGAAAGGCTATATTAAGTGAAGCAGGACACTTGAACACAGGACGAGACAACTCAGTCATGGGCTTCAAAAAGCCACTGGGTTGTCACTAGGCCATGGCTGCCCCATTAATCAAGGTTTCCTTTGAAAGGATTGAATGATCAGCCTAGCATCCTAGTAACACCTTCCAGTAGCAAACAAAGAATACACTTCATGGTTGACCTGCAATCAAAACTCCACACAATGGGATAATTAACAAAGGAGAATTTGCTGCAGGTACAAGAACAGCAGAAGTGTCAGTGCATCAGCCCTGTCATGGGCAAGCCAGGACTCCAAGCGTTCATGCAAAATGGCTGCACCCCACACCCCCCAGCTTATATCTTGTTAGCCTGCCCAGCTCATCACACCTATTTTCCTCTGGGGTTTTGAGGGAACCACATTACACTGCACCTGCCTTTATGCCTTTACCTCTGCATCAGGCACACCCTGGAACTGAGTAGTGCTAAATCCTTGTGGCACCACATGCACAGAAACAGTCAGCATTTTGTAGCATCCTGTACCATCCGTGCCCAAGCCAAAACATCCCAGATTTTGCCCACTGATTCCTATGCCTAGCCTTCCCACAGCCTTTGAAGTAACTGAGTCTAGCTGGCCACAAAGAACTTCCAGCCGCCCCAGTATAAAAAGCTGTCTCTTATATTGGACCCTACTGAATCCTGTAGTTGTTCCATGTCTATGCTCCAGGTCTATTGGCAAGCAACTCATGGAGCCTTCTGAACCCCTTGCAGTTGGAATGCCAGACAGCCTACACAGTCAAGGAGCTCCTAGACTTGTACCACAGAGAAGGGTGGTTGGAATACCAAGTAGATTGCTGTTGGGCCACCACTCTCCATCCCAGACAGCACAGCTTGCCCAGGGTGTACCTAGATGACACCATTATTGGGCATGGCAGCTTTTATTTGACAAACTGTTATAAGTTGGTGACTTCTCTATGCATACAAGGTTCTGTTTTAGGACTGTTGCTATTTTCCTTTATATGCTACCTCTAGGTAATATTATTCGTAAACACAGTATCAGCTTCCACTGTTATGCTGATGATACACAGTTATATGTGTCAGCAAAACCTGATGTTGAGAAATGTGTAAAGAACATTAGACACTGCATGCTAAATTATTTAATTTTGCTAAATTCTGATAAAACAGAAGTACTTGTATTAGGACCACAGTCAGCTAGAAGTAAACATTCTGATTACAAAATAATTTGTTTCCCCCAAATGAGGATGGGTTCCCTGTTGAGTCTAGTTCGACTCTTGTCATTTCAGGGAGTATTTCCTGCCCCGGTCACTGACATAAAATGTTTATAAATGTATAATCCAAGTCCTATATTTATGTAAAGATGCTTTAGGATATTGTCTATTGGTAAAAGCACTATACAAATATAATAAGTTTAATTGAACTGATAGAATTGATAGTAACAGTGGCGTTTAGCTCATCTGCACTGCTGGGTTGTGCACTTACTATCTTCCTCTTGACAATACCCCATAGATTTTCTTTGGGGTTCAAGTTCAGAGAGTTGGCTGGCCAATCAATACAGTAATATCATGGCCAGCAAAACATTTGTTAGTTGTTTTGGCACTGTGGTCAGGTACCAAAATCCTGCTGAAAAGGGAAATTAGCATCTATCAGCAGATTGAAGCATGCTGTAACATATCCGGGTAGACAGCTGTGTCAACTTTGGACTCGATAAAACACAGTGGACCAACACTGTTCTGTGGTTTACCCTTTTTGTTGAGTGTGTTGATGATCTTTTTTTCAAGTCAAGTCAGCAGCCTTCCCTATTATTGTGGTTTCATCTGCTGTTTGCATTGATAATGTTTAAAAAGTAATTTAACTCAAAATAAAATGTGTGTTTGCATGCTGTTAGGAATATGGCAACAGCCACTGGTATAATAGCAGTGCCCAGATCTGAAAGCATAAGTCGCACCCGTTCTCAGTCACTAGAGTATTGAATTGTGTGTTGCCCACCTATGTTTGTCTGATTATGTTCACCTGTCCCTGTTTCTCCCCTATAAAACCCTGTTGTTTGTGTGAAGATGACTTCATAAAGTATTAGTGAGCTTGGCTGACTCGTACCAAGTCATATTGTTATGTTTTTGTCTATCCAGCAGCTTTGATTGATACTTGTTCTTTGTTTTTGACCCTGCTCTTGCCTTGTGTTTGACATTCTGTTTGCAAATTGCCTGACCTTCTGCCTGTGTTTTGCATTCTGATTTTGGATTACGTTGAAAATTCAAGGACGGCTCGTAGGTGAGCATCAGCAGCTTGCCTTGGAGGACTGGAAACATTGGCTTGAGAGAGTCGGGCACCCTGTGCATGTTCATATGGATCACGGACACCTCAAATACCTCAAGGCAGCCCAGAGAATGTATCCCTGACAAGCGCTCTGAAACTGTCAGGAATATGGGATCTAGTGATCTGAACTCCGTTTCCCAGCAACCATCAGTAATAGCGGTGCCCAGGACTAAAAGCACAAATCAAATCAAATCCACTCTCACTCACCAGAGTATTGAGTTGTGTGATTTCCACCTGATTACGTTCATCTTTGTCTTCTTTACCTGCCCCTGTAAAAACCCTCTAGTTTCCAGATGCCTTTGTGAAAGTATTAGGAAGCCTTTCAAACTCTAGTTGTGCATTTGTCTATTCAAAACCTATTTTTTTCTTTGTTTTTGTTCAGTAAGTTAAGTACTAAGCAGGAATGTCTCATAACAAATATGCTTATTTTAAATTCCTGCTGTATATGTTACCTTTTCTTATGTCTTTAGACAGATAAGCTGAGAAGCAAAAAATGGAAATGAGTCGCTCTCTAAATGAAGTTAATCATTTTCTTTACAGTTAAAGTTATATTAACTGTATTATATTAACATATTATAATCTGGTTTGGTTTGTATTATTAAAAATTATATAAAGAGTGAGGGGTTTAAATTTCCCCCACATAGTGAAAGTGCAATTTATTTTATTTAAATATTAGAAATAAGTGCAAGTCTGAGTAACAGCAACAGTCAGATTTTTACATTATATTGTTGTTGTTTATAATGTTGACTTAGTTTCTTTATTCTTGAACTTTCTATGTTAAAACAAATGAACAAATGCACGAAACACAAATAAACATATGCATTGTTTTCTCAGAAGGTGATTCTTTGTGTCGGTTGTGCAGTGTTTCTCTGCCATCCATAAACATAGGCAGCAAGGCTTTTTTCCAGTTCTTCTTGTACTGATGGTTGTATAACAATCACATTAACGAGAGCTTATCCTTTCATTGCACTAGAAATTAACATCCTAATATGGCTAGCTTTGTTTTAGCTATTCACTGTTATAAACACCCACATTGTTTTGCCCACCTTGAACCAAACGCAGTGAATGTTTTTTTCTATTGTGTTTAACATTGTGTTTGTCTGGATAGTAATCAACCCAGTGTTTTTACAATGACAAATATAAAAAGAGGGAATTTTGTCTCTGCTGTTTGAATATTGCATGGGGTGTAATCAAAACAACACAACACACACAATGTGTCAGCCATAAATATACAATTTAAATAAGCACAGACATTAACGTATCAAGGTAACAAAAAGCACCGAACTGTTCTTTGAAAAAACAAAGGCATTAATTATACTTTTCGTTCTACCGGTTCCATAGCACCTCCAATGAATTGGCTTTAGAAATGTGTCTCTTTTCAGACCCCAGTGTATGTCTAACAAATGCAGCAGCAGTTTGAAGGGATTGTCATTTTAATGTGTGCTATTATTCATGGAAATTAGGAAACTGTTTGCCCTCTGTGTCTTACCAGAGTTGATGCAGTAGATGTGCCCACAAGACCACAATGATTATTTTTCTCTAATTACTCTAGATCAGGGGTTCTCAACCTTTTGCAAGCTTGGTCCCCCCAAAGCTGATTCATTGCAGTTGGGGCCCCCCTTTTCTCCTTCCACCACCTACCTCTGATATGAATTTATGCTTTATTATTGTTATTATTACTATAATAATAATAGACATATCATCTGCATATTTTAC
>JAOVVF010000028.1:11140041-11184579 GCA_028565595.1 Duopalatinus emarginatus | reverse complement strand
ATATCAAATTTCAGTGAAAGCCTTCAACACAAATGTATTTTATATTCTAGCACATAACAACAATTGAACAATTAGTATCATTAAGTAATTAGAAATCGTATTTGATTTCTAAAAAAAATAAATAAATAAAATAAATGTTAAACTTTTTATCCCTGAACTATCCATCAAAACAATACATCCAGGTTATTTATGTACGCACTTGTTTAACACTGTAAGTTTAACACTGTTTAATTCAAATGACCAGTTTAACTTATAACTATAAAAAATAGTCATATTAACTAATAATTTATAATATTTATTTTAATAAAAGTGATTGTACATTGAAGTGAAATTGTTATGTGAAAATGATTTATATGTAAGATCTAACCATAGTTAGACAATATTTTTTTCAGAAGAAATTAGGAGTTGATTGGACTGAAGACCTCATGACAGTCTTGATCATGTATGAACTGTAACACATTCTGATCTGCAGTCTGTGCCAGCTGTCTTTGTTTCTTTCTACACTGCCTACAATTCAGGTCTTTTTTTACTATATTAGAAGGTCATATTTTATTACAAAAGTTTCACCTTCTGTAACATTAAGTAAATACATGTCTCTCTCTCTTTCTGGCCCTGCTTGGCTGTAATCATTTTGTGTAAAAATTGTGCATTTGAATGAGCATCTGGCTTTATGTTACGGCTTTACGTCTATAGATTTACTCTAAGGAACACATTATTGACCATTATTTTTCTAATAAGTGCCTTGGGGCATGAAGCATTTTGGCACTTACTGTAATTTCTGTACAATCCTGAAATATTAATATTCCACAAGATTGCAGTGAGCTGCCAGTAAATTGACTCATTTGGAGCTTTCCTGTTACACACTACCCTCAATCCAAACATTTGGAGCTTCTGCATTTTAAATGCAATTTATGTAAATCTAAACAAACTCGTTTTCTCATGGCATCACCAGATTAGTTCTCTCTACAATAATACACATATCAATCAGAAAGATGTCAGTTCATCCGTTTCTCTTTCTCCCTCCTGCAGAGTAGTCACATTGAGATCTAGATCCAGTCTAAACACATACCCAAACCCCACTTACATGAAGTGTGAGTGTAGTGTCAACTATTGACCAGAGCTTGAATGGCAGGGAATGCATGTTGGGGGAGAGCAAGTGAGGGGGCTACAAAGGTCTCTAACCTCTTGCCAGCTGCTTGGCTCTTCAATGGTTTATGTCTCCACCACACCATGGGGTGGTAATAATCAAACACCAGCTTATCTCAATCGATATGCTCATTTTACTTGCGGGGACTTTTCAATTCTCCAGAGTCTCGTAGTTTGTTTTCCTGTTCAATTGTAACAATGTTTGATTATGTTTCATGGGCTGAGGGTAGGGTACTTTTATTTGTGACTGTCAGTTACGCTTGTGTACTTAACTTTATATGAAAAGAATGGTCTGTCAACTGACTGTATTGTTTATTGATTGCTCTTCATGAGTATGCATTTGGCTGTGTTGTCTTTGCTGTGAGTTTTCCTTTTTCTCTTCCAGATCCAATATCTGTGCACTGAATTGTGTTGTGCATATGTGTATTAATTTGTATGCTTATTTATGTGTATGCTTTGTGCTCATTAGAGCATATGTCATGTTTATGCTTAGTAATGGCTTGATCAGTTGTGTATAAAAAGGCCTTGCCAAGTGGAAAATTGTCAATGGTCAATAAAGTGCTTTTCAAACAAAAGCATGCCAAATGCAAGTGTAAGAGTGGATTAGTACGCTGTGTGGGACCCATCTGACATCAGTGCAATCCCTCTGCATCCCCTCAGCTCCTCTCCTGTTGGAAAAAAATCCAAATGAGTGGAAAATAAATGTGTCATCAATGGCTACATGCTCTTGACTATTCAGGCATTTCCAGATGGGACTCAGACAATATGAAAGAGACAGTTTTTAAAGTCACATGTTTTTAAATGATAGAAATAAATAACAGAAAGACAGAGTGAATACTTGCAGTTTCAGATAGACAATAGTAAGCCAATTACTGCTAACAAATGAGATAGAAAGAAAAACACAGAAAGGCATAATGAGTGCACTAAAACCCTACTTATCTAGGAAATGGACTGACTTCTTTAGAAAACTGTTTCAAGGACATACAGGCTTCCATTAGTGGAGAATAATGGATAAACCAAGGATGTTAATAGTCTGAAAAGAATTGGTTGCGTATATAGACAAATATAAGTGATATCCTTTGAGGAAGGAAAATATATTTTAACCATTTAAAAAGCATCATTTGACTGTCTGCTATAATAAAGCAGATTATAGCAAGTAAAGTATGCCTTAGTATGAAGTGCATTAGTCTTTGCTCTGTTATGCAGTCCATTGTGCACAGAGATAATTAAAAAACTGTCTCAAGCATTTATTGACTAATGACTTCACTTATTTAGGTGGCATAGCAAAGACAACCAAAATATTATTTTAGATTTCTCACAGATGATTAATGTATTATACCAGATGCTCTTAATAGGCCATATAACTCAGTTACCCCGTGTTCCACTAAATTTAACAAATTGATGAACGTTAAACCGAGATGTCATCACTCTTGTTTTTTTGGTTTTTTTTATGAAACAAAAGACATCTTGAATAATTTGAACACTTACGTAAAACAGACAGGCATCATTTATCCTTTATTTGTGTAGCTTTTTCCCCTTTTTTCAAGTGACCATCACTCCATAATCAGCATGCATTTTGCAACAGATGGAGCAAAAAAAAAAAAAAAAAAAAAAGGTGGGGAGAAAGAAGAGGGAGGACAGAGAGGGTGGGGGATAGGGCAAGGGCAACCTGAGGTCCCCCATGTCCCAATCCCAAAAAAGGAAATATGGGGGCAACATGTGTAATTTTCACCACAGGGTTCTGGGTAATTGAGTCGTTTTAAATACAGATACATAGATGAATAAAAGGGAAGAGCGAAGGTAATAAGATGGGAGAATACACTCAAGAGATCAAATTGAGGATTTCTTCCAAGAACCGTAACTGTTTTCTTTCTTTTCATCTCAAAGCTTTTATAGGTTATCATTTCAGCCAGATACCTATCTTAAGTAATTTTGTTTTCATTTAGCTCTCTTTGTAATGCCCTCCTTTTGTCAAAATGAAGGAGATTTGTCTTCCGTGGCCTTCTGAATTTTTTTGTCCAGATTTTAGCAACCAATTGCATCTGTCCTTGTCTGCCAAAAAGATCATTTGTACTAACTGCTGTATATAAATATATAAATTGATATATTATTGAAAAGCTTCTTCCATTGGAACATCTTGGTTATTAACACCAATAATTGTGGATTTAGACTGCTGTAAATTTTACAAACTTATTTTGTAACATATATTGATTAAATCATTTATTGATGGATTTTTAATTTTTTAGGAGATGCCAACTACAACATGACAACTACTCTCTCTATATATACTCTCTATTAGCATATGATTGTAAAGAATGTTATATTTAAATATATTTATACATTTTCTGGCAAAATTAGATTTTACACCCCCCCCCCTTTCATATACATATACACACACATACAGTAAACAGTAAGATTGCATCTCTTATCTGATGAGAATTAATGTCTCTCCCATTAGTGCCATCTGGACCTCTAGGCCAGGTGTCTGACCGGGGCAGGTACAAGGTCAGCCATGTCAGGGACTTCACACCATGGGGTCAGTAGATTAGCTGCAGTGAGAGCAAAATTTCCCCTATCTTGGGTTGGGTTTCTGAGAACATGGGTGCTGTTGGGCCTCTCTAGCCTCTCTATAATGAAAAGGACATTATTTATGGGTTCAAACACCAATGATACAAGGGCCATAGTGATTGTGTGTTGTATTATTTATACATGCCCTAAGAGTATTGGAAACAGAATTTAGAGATTTCATTAACAAATTCCGATACACATTTCAGTGCATAATTCATTAAACCCTGCTCACAGTATCCTCAATCTATCTCATTCTTCTAAGCATGACATGCCTGACAGTTACTGTTTTTAATTTAAAATAAAAAAATTGCTGTTGTTGAGAGTAAATTAATTACATATATTATTTTTTGAAAAGTACCAATGTAACTAATATTACAGGTCTATTAAGTTTATACCTTATAAATACTGCTGTAATTATAAAGACTGAGCTGTTCTCATCTCAGGACTTCCAGGATATGTGGTATGCTCATACTGACCATTCTTTCAACACACTTAGTACTGTTTAACTTTATAATGTACAGCTGTATATAATGATTTATAATCCCACTGTCTGGTGTGATCCAAAAGAAGATGGGTTTGCTTTTGTTGTCTTGTTCCTCTCAGGCTTTCTTCTTCATGTTATCTTAGTGAGTTTTCCCTGCCACTGTCATCTGACTTGCTCATTATGGATTTGATCAGGATTTCTCTAAAGATGATTTGGCACTGATGATATGCCAGAGTTAGTCTAAATTAAATGGCAGTTATTTGGAATATGGAGAATTGTGACTCAGCCATGCAGAGAGGGAGGTAGATAGGGAGGGAAGGTCATATTTAAGAGTGCTGAGAGCTGTAAGGCTGAGTGTTTGCTAGCACCCTCTCTAACACTCCTCCTTGTGCTAAAGAAAAGCGAGAAAAAAGAAGCACTGGGTCTTAAACAACCATTTTGCTTTCTGAGAGACAGACAGTGAGACAGAGACATTTTTAAGTCAACACTGAGTGAAATACTATTATGCACTGAAATGCTATTGTGCACTACGATGACACAGTCCTGGGGTCTTCTACTAAATTATATCTTTTCATATATTAAGAGTCCTAAAATGCTTATCATGGGAAGATCCATACTGTGGGTAGAAAGAAAAGAGAAAAGGTGCTGTTATAATGTGGGAGAAAGCACAACCAAGTATCCAGTGGATTAACTTCACATTAAACTCAGTGTGAGGAGACTAGTGTAGGATTTAAAATGAAGGAAGTTTCAAAAGAGAGATTATAGAAGCGCTCAAATCTTGCTTTTCAGTTTGTTTCACCCCTTTGCTGCTGTAGACATTCCTGAACAGCAAGGGTCTGATACTGAAAGCTATTACAAGATAAGATTTGTCAAAGTTTATTTCAGCAAATATTATTAGTCTGTAAAAAATGAATAAATAATAATAATAATAATAATAGATAGATAGATAGATAGATAGATAGATAGATAGATAGATAGATAGATAGATAGATAGATAGAGACTGTTAAGAGAAATAGATTTTATTCCATTTTATATTAAACATTTTATACATTATCAGAAAACCAAAGGCAATGATGTCAAGGAAAAACTTCCTGAGATGACAAAAGGATGAACCTCAAAAGGGAACCCATCTTCATTTGGGTGAGACATACAGAGTGATTATGAACAGTCAAGTGTGAAGGCCTGGTGTGCAGTCAGTTTCAGTAAAGGGAAATCTTAATTTTAAAGCATACAAAGACATTCTGTCTTGTGGAAACAGTTTGGTAAAAACCACATATGTGTGTGTGATGGTCAGATGTCCACATACCTTTTGCTCTCTGCATTTACTTCTATTCTATATGTCAGATGTGTAGACTCAATAATGTTTAACAGTATTTCTATTTCACTTGACCTGCCTCAAACTCTTCTCTGCCTGAGCTAAAAAATATATATATATATATATATATATATATAAGCTACACTGTTACTCTTGACCAGAACCTTCTAGCTGGGGCCTTCACATGGGGCAGTGTGAAGGGTGAGGACACATCATCAGCCCAGCTTGCTATCCAGGCTATCTGCTACCAGTGGCTCAAATGTCCACAGTTAAATCTGCCTAGATATATTGAGCATGCGAGTGAACCAGTGACTGCTGTGGGCTCCCCAGCTGAGAGTCTGTTATAGAAAATATTGACAAAGCTATCTCATTCCATTTTCATTGAATCAGTCCTGAATCAATAAACTCTCAGTTTAGCGCTTTGGCACCCTTGGCCACTAAATTTGCTTTTGTATTAAGTTTTTTAAAGGAGAATGAAAAGTTTGATTAACGTGTGACCTAAGCTCTCTCTCTCTCTCTCTCTCTCTCTCTCTCTCTCTCCAGCCTGTTCTATTTCAACCACCACCACCATCACAGTAGGTAACCAGCTCGAACTGATAGAATGAAAAGTAAGTGAAGTGTACTCAATTTACCCAATATACTGCCAAACTGTAAGTAGGTATTGATTGAGACAGCTCATGAATTGTTCTCACCCTTTAAAGAAAACACATATACAGCATATTGCCTCTTTATCTAAACATGTGTGGCCGTGTTTAATAGGATATTGTGAGACTATTTGACAACAAAATTATGTCTTCTTGGCTGCATTGTTGTGCTGTTTAATAACACTATCAAAATAAAATCTATGTACTTATCACATTGTAACAATTCATATGATAGATTTCTTTTAAATGAATCTGCTTTCTACTGATCCCAGAGCACAATCTAAACTGTTGTCTTTTAAAATAGATATTTAATTAGAGAACTTCACCAATAGCTTGCAACCCTTTTATTATCATTTATTTTCTGAAAGATCTTATTTCTTTTCATTTTTATCATGAATGACAAGTACAGATTTATAGTTTTTAAGTATATATAGACTTTCTGAAGGCTTTTATTATGTTAATCTTTCCCCATATGCATATTTTTCCCCACTTTACCTCTCGTAAAGGAAGTCACTTCAGGTTTAAATAATGAGACAGAAGCACCTGGGTGGCCCTCCTTCTCTTTCTGTTTTTCAGTCTTTCTCTTTTCCTCCGTTCCTGGCTCTGTTCATGTAGATATGGCTTTTAAAAGTTCCAATGGGTCTCTATGTAAAATGCCTAATGAAGGGGATAATGCATTTAAAGTAATGTGACATTAATTGTTTGAGGTTCATAATAACAGCCCTCAATCATCTGGAAGATTGCCTCAGGTTTTTAATGAGAGCCGTTTTCAAGGCAATGGACTCGAATGAGGGAATGACAGAGTCAAATTAGCTGGTTTGCCATTCATGCTCACTCTATTGCCTGCTATTTAAAAGTCATTGACCATTTAGGAATGGGCCATTGGTCGCAGTGAGCGAGCAAGATGTGCCAGTGCTTATGTTTGTGTTGCAGGGTGAAGGATGGATGGTTGGGTGGCAGCTCCACCTATGATAATGCTTTTAAAAAAGTAGTAGAAATGTCAAGTCCCTTCTGTGTGAAGGAGAATGGGACAAATAGTGGCAATTTTCAGTGGGCCCCATCCCTGCATTAACATAAGAAACAAGCCAATATGGATGGCAGTCAGCCGGTCTGGGTGCTGTCAGTGGAGGCTTTTGGCCAGCAGTGATTAATGTCTTTACGATACCACACACAGCCGGCGCCATGGCCCTCCCGCCTGCATCATCCTGAGCTCTCTATGGAGCACACTTACCAGAGTTGGAGGTGCCCAACAACCTGCAGAATCAGCAAAATATGCAGAGTTTAATGTGTAAGAATGCACATACGTATGCACATAAGTATGACTATTATTCATATTATTCACTCTATTTTTTCTGACATAAGAGGTGTTGGATCTCATTCATTGGTCAAATAAAAGCATATTCAATATAACATCTTAGTTGTCTGGAGTTTTCAGCTAAAAAAATGTCCAAAAAAGTTTTGCACATTGCATAATTGATTAGACCTGACGTAGCCATTTTTTAATTTGTTAACAGATTTGTGTCCAATTCTTTTTGGCTCCTTAAACCTGTTTTGTTGAGAGTCTCTTATTATGTCTTCTTTTCCAGGGCCCACTCCATGAATAGTCTGTGTCTTTATTTTTCTCATTCTCTGACTGCAGACCTCATAATAGGTTCATTAATGCAGAAGTTGCATTTGGTTGACAATGGGTTAATGGCCCAAGGGTAGTCTATTGGCATCAGGAAAGGCCCAACAGGAGGAGGAGACTTATTTTGCGGCCCTTTCAGTGTAGGTTCTTCAGGGGTCAACCGAGTGTCACCCAAAAGTGAACAAACATGTAATTGATGTTCGGACATCTCTGGCTGCCTCTTTTGAGCTGTGGCTGAAAAGGGGGCTGCTGTCTGGTCTTTGACTGTCTTTTGCAGAATAAGGGAAACTGATTTGTGAAAGTGTGGGATGAAAAGAGGTGCAATCTGCCAAGCTGCAAAAAGGGGGATACGCTTGAATTTTTCTCCTCTGTCTCTTGCTGAAATGATTGTGTTTTGCCTGGTGGTTAATTGCTACCCCCCACACACAGGTCGTGAAGAGGGGAGGCATACACTGCTGGTGTTCCTTTTTCCTCTGTACTGGGAACAGTGTCTGGTTTTGTCTCTGATTTTCATGGACATTAGAAGAAAATGTAGAGAGGAGTTGCAGCCCTTTTATAAGGTCATGTCAGGCTGGGTGATCTTGTGCCTTTACTATATTCATCTCTGCATAACAACAGACAGCAATTTGTACACTGGGCATCACATCTAATACACATCTTAAGAGCAAGCGTTATTTTTAAGAAAAATGTATAAACAACAAAACTTTCTACTCCTGAATTTTTAAGTGACCAACAATTTCATTTAATTGCTGAATTGGCCTTGGGTTTGCTAAATGTTTCAGCCTTTCCAGTAATCCTTGATGTTACTCAGAGGCCATCAATTAACAACCCTGGAAACATTCTGGTAATATTTTAAAACAAAATTATTTTGTGAAGGGTTATTAATGTCATTAGAGTTCAAAACTGAGTGTTGAAATGAGTTGTTTTTGGAAGAAAAAGTCATTGTGTCCTGTGGCTGGTTTGAGCTGCACCCACCTGCCACCCCACTTTACTCTGCGGTCAGAGCAGCAATGATGTCAGTCAGCAAGCCCTTACCAGTAATTACACATCAGATGACAACAACTTAAAATTGATGTTCAATGCGGGAGAGCTAAGTGGGCATTTTAAAAGTTAGAGACAGGAAGCCAGAAAGAGGGAGGGAGGGGGAGGGAGGGCCCACAATATAAGAAGGGTAGCATGGGAATTGCTGGGGCAGCTGCACTGTATGCACACTACACTAATAGTCATGAAGAACCCATTGCTAAAAGCGCATTTGGCATCAATAGCAAATGAGGATTTATTCGGTAATGACCCAGAAGGTGTCCCTTAATTGAACAGTGAGAGTGGTGCCAAGCAGTAATAAAAGCAGATAGATTAGGGCAGGAAATATCTTCTTAAGTGGAACTGTAAATACATAAGAACATGCATTTATTTCTCTGACCTTGAGCAAGATAACCACAGATTAAAAATTTAGCTGCTGGTGGGATAAATGGGGATTTTGCTTTTAGTTCTTGACTTTTTTCTATTGCACACAGTGGACCTTTTTTGGCTGCCTTGAATATTGAATTGTACCTCTTAAGTGCATTAGGTATTAAATTGATGTGCTGAAAAACTTTGAACAAGGGTCTGTAAGCACTGTTTTGTGGAATGAAAGCTCTTTTGTTCTTAGAGCACATTAATCACATTTTGTTGTTTTGTAAATGTCACAATCACATGAATAATAAAAATGATCAGTGGCTACCCATCTTAGATAAATGATAGGTAAATTATGTAAATGTGAGGGTGATGTTTTTCTGGCTTTTACCTTTCCTATCAGGGGAATTCTTCTTATCTACTTTTGTTAATGCTGCTAACAAGCTTTGCAAACAGCAATTACACTCTGTGGACCTGAGACTGAATGACTCCTTCATCAGTAAATCAGTAAATCAGTGAATAGACCTAAAAGTATGTCTTTCTGTTTTTGTCTGGAGTCAAAGCATCCAAAAATACAAACAAGAGTAACAAATCCACTCACAGCCATACCTGCCCTCACCATATGATGAGGTGCTATTCTCCTTTCTTTATTCTCTTCCCATCATTCTGTTGATCTTTGTTTTATTTGTCCACAGGATGTTGTTCCAGGACTGCATGGTCTTTTATAGATGGTTTTGGCAAACTCAAATCTAGTTTTCCTGTTTGTAAGGCTTTGCAATCAGTTACATCTTGTGGTAAGACTTCTGTATTTCAGTGGTGGGTAGTGGTTGTAAAAGTAGAGTAGAAAGGAAAGTTAGCTTGGCAAATTGGGGGGGGGGGGTTAGTTGGGGCACATGAAGGCATGTAAAAACCCAGATAGATTTTTAAAGAAGCAGTAATGACATTTGTTCTGCAGCTAGTAATCTAACAACCTAAAATCTATATACAAAATACAGCAGCAAGACAGAACGCAGTTACTGGTAAAAGTTTACTGTTATTGGCGAATTCTGGGGGGGAAAGGGGGGGGCACTTGGCACTGTTGGGCTGTGAAAGCTGTCAGGCATTTCATCCATTTTTTTTTTTATTATAGGAAGATTGATAGTTCAGTCTGAAATAAGGTACATGTGGTTTTGAACACACTGACCTTACCATTTAGTTTGGTAATCTAGATTATATTTATTTATTTATTTATTTATTTATTTATTTATTTATTTTCATAATCACTAAAGCTTTGACTCTAATCTTCTTGCTGTAATCCAACATCTAAAATGGTTTATTTATTTATTTATTTATTATATGAACAATGCCCTCTGACTTTATTGTTGTTTTATTAGCTACAGTCAATAGCTTCCACCTGAAAAAAGGCACTATACACTAAACACAACAATTTCTTATCCTTGCTGTATAAATAATTACATGTCAAAGGATTTTTGTACAATATAGATGAGAACTCCCATTCTCAATACTCTGAGTGGGTTTCACCAGTGCAGCCAGCTCTACTGATTTGTTCCATGAGTTCACATTTAGTCCAGACATTTAATGAACATAAGGCTAGTACTCCTCAGTACTCCTCCCTTACTAAACTGTCTTACACTGGTGTTGACATGATCACTGATTAATTACATGAAAGACAATCTTTGTTGCCATCTCTAAAGTGTAAGCAGCAGCATATCCACGTTTCAGATAATCTGGCATTTAGACAAATTAATTATTGCATCTATTATACATATGTTTCTTTCACTATGGCACATAACCTCATGACTGTATTACATTTTCTGCATTAGGAAAACATGCTAAGTTAGAAAGTTAGCAAATAAACCACCTTGAAGCGTATATTCACACCTGCACTTTTTGCACTGACATTTTAATTACCATGAGTTTGTGGTTAAGGAACAACCCTGTGACCAGAAGGTTGTTGCTTTGATCCCTGCAACTGACTTGACATGACTAAAGTGCCCATGAGCAAGGCACTTGGGGTTTCCCACCATTCCAGGCAAGTGTGTTCACTGCCCTCTAGTGTGTGTTTCTCTGTATAATTGATACAGAATCATTTTTGCTGTTATATATCATTTTTAAAGTACTCTTGTCCCAGTGTTTCCCCTTGTTTTAAGCATCCTTGTGCCTGCTGTTTAAAAAGCATTTTAACAAACTTGCTGATAATGTTGTGCCAATTCCTGGGATTTGTTGTGTAAATGAATACTGAATTCATTTTTCACTAGATTATTTATTCATACTATCATTATACTATATGACTTATTACTAAAGTAGTAGGATGTTTACTCACACTGGGATGTAGTGTGTGCCTTCCACCACTCATTGTAGTACTGTACTGTACAGTATAGGGGCAGTATTGGCTAAAGTAGCTAATAATAGACTGGCTTCTGATCTTGTCTTTTTGCTTGTTTTACACGATTTCTCTGCAGCTATTGATAAAATAAATATGGATAAAAATATTCTTCAAGACAGACTAAATACATTTTTCGACTAATCTTTATGGTAACTGTGCATAAAAAAGCTACTTTTTTTCCACACAAGGCTCTGTTCTAGGCTAGTTTTTCTAAACTAGAAATCTTTTAGTAGACTAAAAAACATATATGACAAAAATAACCAAATAAGGCATGCCTGAAAAATTCTATTACTGCAGCTATGGATCATCAAGTAATCATTCATGTTTGTTGATGCTGGAGGGACGGGTCACTTTGTGCCCTCTTTGTGCCCTCATATCTGTCTTACTTTCTGGCTCTCCTTTTTATTTATGCTGTCAGTGTATTTTCTGTTTACAGTGTGAAGTCTTTTACATCACTGTGGGTTTAGAGCATACCTAAACATTTGTTCACTCTCTCTGTCAGTGTGTACCTGTTTCATTCTGCCTGATGCCATTGTACTCCTGATGCAGTTCTACTGCTGTTGTTCCTCTTGTTGCCAGAACTGGCTGATTTATTCTGTATGACTACTTCTACTCCTGATTCCTTTACCTCGACTTTCTCTACTTCATGTGCTGCTCTGATGGATGGTTCCACACTTCCCAAAAATCACATCTTTTGCTTTTGTGGACAATTTCAAATGGATAATGTCAATTTGGACCTTTCAAGAACTGCTGCTGCAGTCAGAACATTGCCCTGTGTTCACAGTATTTTCAGAGTGAATGACCTATTTGACTTTGCTATTCTCCAATTGTTTCAGTATAATGATTTATAATCCCACTCCCTGGTGTCACCATGAAGAGGATATGTTCCCATTTGAGTCTTAATGTTTCTTCCTCATTTCATGTCAAAGAGTTTTTCCTTAGCAGTTGCCTTCAGCGTGTTTTGTATTTCTATTTCTGTTTTGTATCTCCTGGTAACAATGTATTTTGTTACCACTGTACAATTAAATTGTATTAAATATAATTTTGGACTGTTATTGGCTTTCTATTGTGTCTTATTCAACCTCAGTTTCAAAGTTCTTTTCATTAGGATCTCTAATTTGTTATCAACTGGACTTATTGCATATTTCCTGTATTCCTTTTCCCTTTTTTAGGTTTTGTTATGCTAACCTACCGTTTTGAACAATGTTACTGTTAATCCTAGACTTCAGTATTTAGTTGTCTAAGTTTTATTTCTGGTTCCTGTTGTCAAGTTCTTTGCATGTTCTTACTATATGTTTAGCATCAATTTCTAAACCTATGTATGTTTTAGAGTTTTCCTTGCATCGTGTAATATTTCTAGACAGTCTGACTTTGTGCTTGTTAGACTGCAGTAGTCTGTAGGAATACAGGAATCATTTCCTCTTATGTCAATGTACAGGTTTATTACACATTAACATTTAGCTTTGTTTAATGTGCATTTCAGTATTATAATAAGAGCTGATATCAGAAGAAGAATGTATTCATTATAGGTATAAATCAGGGATTGGAAGTATTTAACAAAATACACCACAATATTTCAACAGTTTTATAAAAATATCTACACAATCACACATTACCTATATATTTTTGCTAGTGCTATTAAATAATTTTCACTTTTAATATGTCCTGGTGACTTTCTAAATCCATCCACTGTGAACACTGTCATGTCCACACTGAGCAAGTCTGCTTCTGTCTCTTACTGACACTGTTTCAAATCTTCTTTAAGTAGCTTTTCTTCAGGAGTAAATAAGTGCATTATTTAATGTATTATATATTATAATGTCAAATTTAATGTAATGTAAATAGGTCTATATGAGTATGTCATTTCTTACATATTACATGCTTATGTAGACCTCTTCCCATGCATACATACATATACACATACATACAGATACATAAAGCTCTGTGTGTACTTGATGTATAAAATGTATGCAATGTGAAGATTACATTCCACTCTTTAAGTTCAGTTTAAAAAGAGCTAATTTATTAGAGCAGACAACTTTGTGTTGATGCTCTGCTCCAGGGCTGAGCCTTTTCATTGCTGTAAAACATTTCTCTATAATACAGAACAAAAAGGGAGGGGGATCTGCTACTAAATGTGGCTAATTAGCTCCCACTTTTAACTACATCAACTATCGACTTGGTTGTTGAGGGAAGTTTTTTCTTCTTCCAGCTTTGTCAGATATCGTCAGTTTTTTATACGACGTGTTAAAAAGCACAATTAAAGATGTGCTAAAGTATGTGAATAAACTTTTGATGTGCTTTTTATGAAAAGCCTTGGCATAAACAATCCCAGTGAGGTTCATTCGGGAGAGTTGTTAGTGCAAATAATTGAAATAATACTTTAGGAAAATAGATCTTAAAAGTAAAATAATAATAATAATAATAATAATAATAATAATAATAATAATAATAATAATAATAATAATGCTGGTCGAAATGCGCTTAGGGTTCAGGACAGATCAGTCATTATGTTTAGAGATTAATCAGCCGCTTAATGTCAGGATTAATGTGGTGGATCATTATGTATTTGGTATTTTATTATCATGAATAGTTACCAAGTTTCCTCTTCTTCTTCACTTTTATTTAAGTGCAGGAGGGCTTTAAAAGCCGCACTGAGGTATCCGCAGTAACGCTTCATTAAAATGCCTCTGTATGATCAGTTTACATTAAAGTAGTGCAAATATTGCAATAAATATCTGGATAAAATAATTTTTGCTCAGGATTTATTGGTTGTGACAGCAAAAACCAGAATTAGCAGATTGACAGATTTACAGATTTATATAATTGTCTGCAGGTGTTTTTCTGTATTGGTATTCTATTCTCAAAACGATATAAATTTTCAAAACGATAATTTTCGTTTGCACAATATTACTGAAACAGAAAGCAGAGACACTTAAGAGTATAAATGCCAGTATTAATGAGAGTAATTAAAAAGCGAACGCTCCTCTTTTACAGCGCATTCAGACGAATTACGCACGTGCTGCAGCACGGTCCGTCCGTGATAAACACTCGGTGCTTCGGCTTTATTGTTAGAAAAGGAAAACCCTTGCATGATGAATATGCATTAATAGTCGCGTGATGATATTGGTCGCCGGGGTTAGTCCACCATTTGGGTGCGTTCCCAAGAGCGCGCGTGCGGAGGCTCCGGGTTTTCTGTTCGTCCTCTTCTTTCTGTTTTATTTGTGCTCTCCTCCTCAGCTGGTCTAAGTGGGCCAGACCTGAAGAAACCTCTATTTTGTTTGCTGTGTCTCCTCTCTCTCTCTTTCAGATAATCAGCTGTGTGCCAAAAGTGTCCCCCCTTGTTTTTACGCGTGCCAGTCACCTGCCGTCCGCCTCGGTCCTTTCCCCGCTTTTCTGAGCAAAAAAAAGACTCGCCTTTCTCTCTTTAATTCTTTTGACTTTCCGCGGTCTAGATCCCAAGTGAGATTCAGATTGGGTATGTATTGAACCCCCCATTGTCTTTCAAGGGCTGTACTACGCTAATTAAATTTTATATCCAACCATATAAAAAACCCACCTCTTCTCCACGCTCCCAATTCAGCCTTACAGGCAGAGTCTTCTATTTTTCTTAGTCTGAAAAAATCCAGTGTTCATTGAGTCACATCAGTTGAAAAACATTTGCAAATCTCTATTATTCCAGGATTTTTGTCCCCTTTCTTTTGTGATAAAAGCAGCCCGAAACAGCTTGCTGCTTTGTGCAGACTGAAGCGCTCTGGGAAGCAGGATAAGGCCATGAATGCTAAGTGCATTACGCGCAAGGAGAATGTCTCTTTATCCCGCTATTATTAGGCTTACATTTATATCCACGATATCATTTGCATCTAATTTTCAAATTAGATATTAATTCAAGATGTAGTGCTTCAGACAAAACCCTTTCTTTGCTCCCAACATTACTTTTTAAGTAACTTTTTCACCAGGTCGGTTTAAGACTTGAATTTGCCCTTTTGCAGAATTTTATTTTTGTTTTGTTTCTTTCACTCCAAGTTTGTGATTAGTGCTTTATTTTCCCCAAACGTGTTTTCAAACACATCTGATATAATACACATATAGTATAAGTACTGTCTGAGCATGTTTAGCCTGTGTCCAAGCATAATGACTTATATATATATATATATATGTGTGTGTGTGTGTGTGTGTGTGTGTGTGTGTAATGTAAACACTAGGAAGACTGCAATAGTGTTCTGTAATAAGTTTAAACTTCAGTCGGTATGTGAAGAGTTTTATACCAAACGTTTATTTTAACTGCGCTTTTATTATGACAATTATTAACAAACAAGTTGAACATTTGTTTATAGCTATGTGCCTAAAAAATAAATAATTCCACTGTAAGGTCAAGATTGTCGAGTTTTATGTCTGAATTTATTATTAATGTAGATTTATTAAGTTACAAAATATATTAGACTGCTTCAGCTTTTTATTGCAGAATCTTTACATGTTGTGTAAATCCAGTAACAGTAATAAATATTTAAGCACACTTGCCTAAACATAAATCAAAGTGTGTGAAAATTGTATTCACTGAGGAGGGGAAAATACCTAATAAGGGGAGAAACCTGGAGGAGGGGGGAGTAAGGTCCCTCCAAAAGCAGCTGTTGAGTACTAATCCGTTTTCATGCCCTGCCACTCACCTACTGTCTCCCTCTCTGTCTCCCTCTCTGTCTCCCTCTCTGTCTCCCTCTCTGTCTCGCCCTCAGGTCCGCTCCTGTACCGCGCTCTTCTCTCCACTCTGGCCCTCATGTCCCGTTTCCCCTCTCCTCTCTCCCAGACCGCAAACTTGACCAGACTTTTTTCGGACCGTCCCCTTGTAGCTCTCCTAAAGAAAAAAGCCGAGTGCATGGATGTCAAATCGCCCTCAAAGAACACCGTGAAAGATTGATTTTTGCGGCCGACATTATATCGGAGGGAGTTGAATGGGAAACCCTGCAAGCCGGGTCTCGGAATAAAGATGTCCTCCCTGTTGGAAAAGGGGGGGAAACTGCCCATTTAAGCACAGTCCATCAACCTTGAAAAAGAGAAGGGGAAAAGACGTGGAGCTTTTCAAAGAAAAACCCATATTCCCCTCTTACAATACCTAAAGACTTTAAATTAATATCCATGAATATTAAATCACTTTGGCCTGAAAAGAATGAAATAAAAGACCTGACCCAAGCGGCTTTACATATTACTGAGCTTAAGAACATCATTAAAATCTATTCAACTGGAATATATGCTTTTAATTTCGATATGTCTACTGTGTGCTAGATATCATGGTTTTTATTTTTTTTATGCTTTAAACGGTGTGTTGGACAAGGGGAAAAAGAAACAGTTTGCAAATTGTTTATTTCTAAACTACAGTTAATGAAAAAAACATCAATTTGTTAAAACATGAATTATTTAAAATGTAAAAAACATAATATATTTCGTTTTATTCTTCCCCGAGAAACTTAAAATAAATGAATAAATACTTTCTACAAATACATAAACTCGGCTTTCAGGTTGCTTAACTTATAACTTTTTTAGACGTTTCTGCCAAAAAAAAATTAAGTGGCATCATTTTCTGTTAATCCATCCACCGTTCAGCTTGTTTTCATGCTGAGATCCCGTGTTGTGTCTCTGGTGTGCCAGGGCGCAGTGAGGGCTATTTTCACAAGTGTGACAGAGAGGCTGCTTATATTAGTAAAACTGTGCTTGTTGAATGTTGGGAATACACACACACACACACACACACACACACACACACACACAAACACACACACACACTGCCCCCACCTGATGGCCGCTCAATAAATAGCGTGTGTTTCCCCTCTGTGCTTGAACAGGTCTACAGACACACAGCACACAAGGGGTGGGTCATTAATAACTAATTACCGCAGGTCAGACCCCAACGCATATATAAACCCACTGGGAGCCTGCAGAAGAGAAACACTTTCAGCATCGCTCACGACAAGTACACATCGAGTTTAGATACAGGGTTCGTTACAATAAATTATTTTTAGTACATTATTTTTTATTATTATTATTAACAGGCTTTATTCTGTTGTGTAACTGAATTATTTCCAGATAAGAGAAGTTTTAACGCTAAGGGTGTTAAATCCTAGTGATTAATCCTAGACATTATGGGTTCCGTGTTGCCCGCTGAAGCGCTGGCCCTGAAGGCTGGATTTAAGCCGCACACATTAGCTCTGTCAGACATCATCACCTCAGATATTCTACATAGTTTCCTTTACGGCCGCTGGAGAAACGCGCTCGGAGAGCATCTGTTCGAGGAGAAGAGCAGTGCCGCGGGACCCAAAACGGCCTTCACCGCGGAGGTGCTGGCGCAGTCCTTCTCTGGAGGTGAGTGCCTGATTTACCTTCAACTTACATTTTCTCACTCGTTTTTTTCGTTTTGACATTTATTCGGATTTGTTTAATAAGTTTTTTTTGTAAATACAAAATACCTAATACCTAATAAAGACATGTTTACCTCTTAAATAAATTGTCCTAAATGTTACATAGTCATATGTAGAGAGTTTTATCATTCTCCAAAATGTATAATTGTATTATTCTTTAGTTTCATTTCTGTAAAAATGCTTGAAGAATCGGACACTGAATAAAAGAATAAAAATAGGTCTTATTTTATTTAGTTCTTGTCTAAGAGGGCTCAGAATGGATTTTTATAAGTTGCACATAATAAATTAATTCAACACTTTATTCTTTAATTATTTATTTATTTGTTATACAGAAGAAATTACAAGCAAAAATGTGTTATCAGTAAATTAAATGTATATTTCCTTGTTTGGTCCTGTTTTTTTTTTTTCTACTATAATAAAAAGCCATGTTGCGCTTCAGACTAATCTGAGATCTGAGCTGACTTAAATAAGGCTCTTAAATTCATATGGTTAACGTTGCGCTTGACCTAAAAAGTTTTCAGTGGGAAAGTATTACAGGCAAAGAAAACGTCTATTATTCTGGACAGCTTTTATTCATCTCTCTCTCTCTCCTCTCTCTCTCTCTCTCACTGTTCCCTGTACATTATTATTTTACACCGTGAACTTCTGATTTGATCACTGTTCACTGTTCACTGTTCACGCCACTTCAGCCGTCTAATCTATTTTCCATTTTAAATCTGAGATCCGCTAGCCATTTTAAAAGCTCTGGTTTTCAGTGCAGATTTATTGCTGAAACGTCCTTTACTGGATAATGAGTATGAAATGAGGAATGTCTTTCAAAGCGTGTGGAGTTGTTCATTCACATTCACACTGAAACCATAACAAATCACTCCTTTCATCATTTTAAAGAGGAATTTCACATGCATTTAGGACCGGCTTTTTAATGCTGTGTCGGGATGTTGGAGCAAACCGTGCAGAATGCTTTAGACACCTATTTTGATGAAACATATTAATTGAAAGGCTTTTTCAGTGGAATACATATTGGTATAAATAAATAAAAAATTAATTAATTAATTAATTCAAGATTTGTGTGTATGAGTGTTGTATAGGTTAATTGTATTATTATTATTTTTTATTATTGCTTTTATATATTTTTCCTTTTGTATGATTTCTATATCACTTAAAGGTTGTACATTCCCCTTAGATAATATTTCTAATATACCTTCTGTATTCAATACAATATGTGATGAATGTTGTTCCTAATAATGTCTAATTGAAAACTGACATAAGTTGTCTTTTCATTTAAAACTTTAAATGTTCTTAAATTTATGTAACTATTAAAAGAACATTATAGATAATATCTTTGCCTAAATATAAATAAGTTGTAATGTTAATTTTTTGTATCTTTTCTGCAGAGGTGCAGAAGCTGTCAAGCCTTGTGTTGCCCAGTGAGGTAATCATCGCCCAGAGCTCCATCCCTGGTGAGGGTCTTGGCATCTTCTCCAAAACATGGATCAAGGCAGGCACTGAGATGGGACCCTTCACTGGCAGGGTTATTGCACCTGAACATGTAGACCTCTTCAAGAACAACAACCTAATGTGGGAGGTAAGGGCATCAGGAGTCTCCAAGCCGTCGGTGAACAGGGGTTATGAATCGAAGGCAGTGAGTGTTAATTTGTTCATGTTTGTTCTCAGGTTTTCAATGAGGACGGGACAGTGCGCTATTTCATTGATGCCAGTCAAGAGGATCATCGTAGCTGGATGACCTACATCAAATGTGCTCGAAATGAGCAAGAGCAGAACCTTGAGGTGGTGCAGATTGGAAGCAGCATATTTTACAAAGCAGTAGAGGTAAGATAAGAGTAAGAATATATATACTGATATATATATATAACTTATATATATAAGTTGTGAATATAGTATAGTAGAGTGTATATATAGGTTATATCTGCATGTCAATACATTTTTACATTACATTTAATGATAAGAATAATTTTTAATAATAATAATTTCTGATCTTTACTTCTCTTTAGACAATACCACCAGATCAGGAACTGCTGGTATGGTATGGAAATTCTCACAACACATTCCTGGGTATTCCTGGGGTTCCTGGCTTAGAGGATGAACATCAGAAAAAGCATAAAAATGGTAAGATGCAACTTCAGTATTTTATTAGAGCCAATCTTGTATGTAGATTAGAGTTCTATTATAGACAATGACTAAACAAACATGTTTAAAGAAATTATTTTTTCCATGATGGCGTTTATCAATTGTCATTTCTGAGGATATGAATAAGTTCATCCCTGATTCTCGTTCACTTATATAAAAATAATCTAATGCAATTAGATAATCTAATGTAATAATGGTGATGCCATCAAAGTTGGCGTTTCTGATCATTCTTATTGTGTAAATTGTGACTGACGTTCTCCTTCTCCACCTCTCTTTCCAGACGATTTCCACGTGTGCGACACCTCATCCTCTGCCACATCCCTGGCCACAGCAGGTCGAATGCGCTGTGTGATCTGCCACCGCGGCTTCAATTCACGCAGCAACCTGCGCTCACACATGCGCATCCACACACTCGACAAGCCCTTCGTCTGTCGCTTCTGCAACCGCCGGTTTAGTCAGTCATCCACGCTGCGCAACCATGTGCGCTTGCACACCGGTGAGCGCCCCTACAAGTGCCACGTGTGCCAGAGCGCCTACTCCCAGCTGGCAGGCCTGCGTGCACACCAGAAAAGCGCAAGGCACCGTCCACCCAGTGCTGGGGCCGTGGTAGGGCTGCAGACCCCCTCACCTCCTCCTCCACCCCAAATGGCAGCAGTGCCCCACCCGGCCTCATTGGTGCACCACATACCCACCATGGTGTTGTGAGCGGTGAAAGCGTCCCTCTGCTTTCCGACTTTAAAGCTTTATAGAGCACTGACGCTGTCTGAAGTTGCACATTCTCGTAGTGGATGCTGTGTTGTTCATGCTCTCAGCTGTGTGTTGGAGACTCAGTGTACTTGATGCACAGAGCTGAGGAGTCCAAGTTGTGACACTACTGACGTGGCAACAGAGTACAGTTTTGTACGTGTATTGTGTTGAATTCTCAAAGGCAGAAGTAGCAGAGAGTACTGACTAGAAGACTTGAGTCTCTCCAGAGTCTGGTGTCTGTTATTTGTGGCTCATCCGTGAATGAGCAATGTCAATGAGGTGGTCAGTTAGTGTGTAATCGATTCATTTTTGCATGCAAACTTGTTACAGTGTTAAAAAGCAGTGACAGCATGTAAAATGCCCCCACTATAATTAGGTGACAGAAAAATAGTCATATCTTCTTTAAAAAAAAACCTTAAGAATGCACAGTGTGGGACAGCTGATGTGCATGACTGAATATGGGGACAGGTCAGAAATGAATACATCTGAAGCCTCAATGGCTCCATCTATTGGCCAGTGTGTGACCACCAGTGAGTTCGGTTCAGGAGCACAAAATTGTAAATTATCTGTGTAAGGTTTGTAAAGTAATGTGAATATAATTTTAAAATCTACTTCTGCAATTTACTGAACAGTCACTTTATTTGTGTATGTATGTAAAACGTAAATAAGAATAATTGGCTCTATAATATTATGTACTTTGTTAGCTGAAATAAAATATTCCAGTATTCGCAATGTAATCTAATAAATGATTAATCACTTTTAGTAAAATATATTTATTTCTGCCATTTGCGCTGTTAACATTACTTACAATGAATGCTGGTTTAACTATTTAGTATAACTTTCATTTTAAAGTTTCTTTTAAGTTTTTTAAATTTTACCCCTGAAATGAGGAATGCTGTAATAAATTTAAGTCTACCTTTAACAGTAGATATAGTAAGTTATATTACCATTCAACTGTATGTTTTTGGAGTTTCTGTTATAGATTTATTAAGAATTCTAGTCAATCAATAGTACAAATAAGGTGGTGTTCAATTCATATGGCTATATCTTTCACAACACTGAACAACCGCAGTGGCACAGCACATACACCAGTACATTTTTATATTTGTTCCCATTGAACCACATTTACATTAGGTATTTTTAGACATTTAAGCATTGTTTTAATACAAAATCTTGCAAACTTAAATGATTAGTGTCAGCTTACACTGACTATGGACATTTTAAACATTGTGTAATACTGCACTTATTAAAGTTGTGTAAAACAAACAATTAAAACAACAGCTATCTCTTTATCTTCTTCTTTTTCTCATTTTCTTGGAATAGAGACTTATATCACACAATGGTAATAAAATGTTACATCATTTATATAATTTTCTATTGACCATACATATGGGTTTCAATGCGTGGTATTTAGACCAAGGTCCAGACACTCACCCCTTCAGCTGTATTTTTTTTTCTTTTTTTTGGTGGTTCTTGCATCATAAGACACTCTGATTCATGATTAACTGAAAACAAACAAAGTAAGTCAAAAAGCAGCAGTGTTGATCTGAGCTTTATCTTTTACTGAGTGAATCTAAGACAGCACTATGATGGGCCTTTTATTTCTGCTTTCTGTTATACATGTGTTGTCAGTGACTGAAGCTCAGCAAAGAACGTAAGTGTGTACTTTATACAATAATCTATCAATATAGTGTTCCAATACAAAATGTAATTTAACAAAGACAATTGCTTATGCTAATATGATAACTACTATATATATATATATATATATATAAATGATGCAAGCTACACAATTTTGTTAGTAATTGGTTTTTGTTAGGTACCTCATCACAGCACCTAAACTTCTTCGAGTTGATGCATCAGAAGATGTGTTGGTGCAGTTGTTTGGTTATGAGCAAGACACCACAGTGGACATTTACCTTAAGGACAGTCTGGCCTCTGAAGGCAGAACCTATGCATTTCAGACTCTCAACCTCAACAACAACAATGATTACCAAGCTAAAGCTACTTTACGGGTACCGGTGCTCCACACCATTCATTTCCTTTAAAATGCTGATTTAAGACATGCCATTTTACATGGAAGTATATCACGGTGTGCTATTATACTAAAACTGAGCTTATGCAAAACTGTGAGTCATTAGCCTCACAAATCTAATTTTGAAAATATTGTGTCACCTATTGATAAAAGTAATAGCATAAACAGTTTCAACGTTTATATACTGTATTAAACTCTGTATTCTGAGCAGAGTTTATACTCTGTATATACTGCTATACTGCTATATCATTTATATATTTAATTATGTATATATATATATATATATATATATATATATATATAATGCTGAACAAATATTGTGACGCAACAACTTTTTTTCAGTAGATATCAGCATCTGATTTGCTCTTTGCCCTCAGATTTTCCCAAACATTGAAAAACAGATCACTCATCTCCACCTACAGGCCATATCTAGTTCCTTTACCAGGGACTTAAGAATACCAGTCATTCGTCACAATGGTTTTCTCTTCATCCAGACTGACAAACCACTATACACACCTGATCAGCAAGGTCAGTGTTGTGTAGTAAATACAGAATAGTGTGTCACCTTTGTAACTGAAGGTAAATATATGAAAAGCATAGAGAGAGATCAGTATGTGCATATATGTATTTTCTCACCGTTATGCTTGTGCAGTTGAGGTGCGAGTGTACTCTTTGAATCAAGAGCTGAGAAAGAGTAGTAGACCTGTTTTCCTCACATTCCAGGTGAGCCTTTCTCCACAGTCTGATTTGGGCTTAACCGCAAATACCAATATGAACACCTATTATTGTCCCATAGGACCCAGATGGCATCAAAGTGGAAATTATTGAGATGACTGACATCTTTGGTGTAAAACCATTGCTTCCACCATTCAAAATACCTTTCAAACCTAAGTATGAATAGGTTTTGTGTCTTACTTCATTAAACGGCAATCAATCGTTTGTGTGGTAAGACTGTTACTTATGCAAATACTCCATTCTCAGATTTGGGGTCTGGAAAATTGAGGCCTCTTATGCTGCTAACTTCACTACCACTGCTCAGACTGAATTTGAGGTCAAAGAATATGGTACATGTAACATTATAGTTAAATGTTACATTTAGATTACTGTGTAAGTTGTTCCTTGTGTGGTAAATGATGGTGAACCTTTGTTTCACAGTACTACCCAGCATCTCAGTCCGCATCAAGCCAGAAGAAAACTATATCAGTACAGCAAACTTTCAGGCCTTCAAACTGAAGATATTTGCCAAGTGAGTTTCCTGGGCCACTGGATCAGCAAATATCACACCAGACAGAGTACCCATAAATGTTTTGTTAATTGTATGCTGTCCATATCATTTATGTGGCCTTTAAAAAAAAAAAAAAACAAGGTTTTCCCCAGGAGGAAACTATTATAAAGTACATGTTAAACCGTTAAATAAACTGTTTCTCTATCAGACATGGTACAGTAGGATTAGGAAGATAAAAACTGTTCAGTAGCCAAGAGAAACTAATATTATTCTAATAGTTACTTTTTTTCACCACAGATATGTTGGTGGGAAACCAGTCAAATCAGCTGACGTCTATGTAAAGTTCGGATACATTACTAAGAGTGATGTGGTCATGATACCATCAACATTAACTTACTATAAGGTGATGTCAGTAACTGCCTAAAAAAAAGCTTATGTTTTAATATCAAAGTAATTAAATACAGGAATAGTGCAAGGAGATGAATTTTAAAAGGTTATTTATTATTTCAGATGGACGATGGTAAAGTCGAAGTTGAGTTAAAAATCAAGCGTGATCTGTCCAGGCTAGATTCTGGGCCTCGGGACCTGAGGGACATGAACAACCATTTCCTTCGTGTGGCTGTTTTGCTGAAGGAATCTACTGGTCAGTCTTTCAGCCTAATTTCATGTTTGATTTTCTCATTTGTTTAATATAGATATGCTGTTACACTGTATATCAGCACTGATGTGTCATAGCTGCAATTGTAATGATAAAATATTTGTGACATTGACAAAGATATTGTCATTTGAAGTTTCTACAAGAGAATATTTGAGTTGGTCAGGTCATTGTCCATCGGCACACTCTAATGAGTTTTACAGCATGTGAATGAATCAGAGCAGATAATAGAGCCCTATACACTTAATGTTTCATCTTGTGGAAGCATTCTCTTGATTGTTGACTTTCAAACAGATATACCTTCCTCCTGGAGGTTCTTATTGATCTGGCCAACTGTTGTGAAGAGGTTTTTCTATAACTATGGGAAGTTAAGCTTTAATTTACATGACTTTTAACAACGTTCTGAAGTGAAGTGATATTCATTTTTGTTTTAATATCTTAAGAGAGCAAAATGTTTATAAAATATTCGTCTGAAATGTTATTTATTATTGAAATTGGTTAATGTATAGTTCAATTCCTGATCCACACACACTTCCAGTTGGTGGCAGATAACAGTGTTTGCTAACTGGTATAAAAATCAACAAGATGAAAAAGAAGCAGTGGGACCTCTTCAGTGAGGCGCACCGGCAGTCACTAGACTGTTTTATTAGACTGTTCAAGGAGTCACACCTACCCTCTGAAAGGACTTGAAATGACCCATTCTACCAAGGACACATTCTTGCCATCGGGAAACTATAACTTGCCCCGTGCCTACAAATGGACCACTTGACAAATAATTTTGCTTGATGTGGGCAGAAAAATGAGCACTTTTGGTGTAAATTGTTGTAAATTCTTCAGACGGTACTATCACACAGCATTTATTCTGCTCCTATAATCTAAAAAAACCAAGCTTTTGTTACTTCTAGGTTGGATTATTGTAATGCCTTGCTATCTGGGTGTTCCAGTAGGTGCATAAACAAGCTCCAGTTAGTCCAGAATACAGCAGCTCTTACTAGAATCAGAATATATGAACTTGTTAGCCCTATCTTATCCACACCACACTGGCTTCCAGTCAGATCTTTCAATGACTATAAAATACTACTACAGTATTTCACATTGTGACTCATAACATACTACTGTGCATGGCATCTTTACTGTGCTTCACTGCTCCACTGCAAGTGCACTCTCTCTTTCATGGTCAGGTGGCATCTCCCAGGAGGCAGTTTTGTCCAATGTAAAGTTTGTCCATGAACCGTTTACCCTTAGTCTGATTGCGACTCCTCCTTTCATCAAGCCGTCATTACCATACAGCACCACAGTAAGTTATGCCAGCTAATTTATAGTGAACATAGAACACATAACCTGATTTTAGTGACATGTCTTTTTGGACATGCTGCACTTTTTTCTTTATTTGCTCATTTTCTCTTTGTAGGTTTTGGTAACAGACCCCCTGGGTAAACCACTGAGAGGTGTGCCAATTAAGACAAGAGCAACAGTAATTAACAATAATCAAGAACAGGAAGTGCTCAAATTCCAGGGACATCAAACTGAAATGAGACAGATATCCAGTAATAATGGTGTTGCATATTTTGTTTGCAACATTCCAGATAATGCAGAAAGAGCTGAATTTAGTGTGAGTAAAGATCTGCAATACTATAATGAACAAAGCTTGATGTATGATTATCATACAATTACACTGTCCTTTTTAATTATTAAAAAAAAACAATATTTGAATTATGCTATTTTTTCCTATAAAAACATTATATTATAGGATCTACTGGTCAAATGCCAAACCTTTCTTATATTTCTTTATTTGTTAAAAATCATAAGCATATTTATAAATTATTCAAAGGCAAAAAAATAAGGTTAACAGAAAGGATTTCTATGCTATTCAAAACATTTTAATCAATGTTTTAAAGCATCTTGGTTTATTAAACATGTAACATCATGAGTATTTAATAATTTTGTATTTCAGTTCGTAACAGATGATGCTAAATATCCAGCAGAGAGCCAGGCTCAGCTTAAACTTTCCACTGTGGCTTACAAGTCTGTCAATCAGCGCTATCTGTATATAAATTTACCTCCACATTCCTCAGCCTTTATGGTAGATGACTATGCCAATATCAATATCAACTTTCACTACCGTGACTACCTTTCACTGCTGTCCTTCAGTTACCAAGTAAGAGTTTGTCAAATGTCCAGACTTGTCTAATACTGAAGTGAAGTGCTTGCACAATTTTATGATTTGCTTGTTTGTTTAATGTTTTTATAGATTATTTCAAAGGGCAAAGTGGTAAAGTTTGCCACGGTAAAGCGGGTAACTGACACAGTCCAAAGCATCAACTTTAAGGTGACTTCTGACATGGTGCCATCTGCCCGCCTGCTGGTCTATTATATTCTTTCTGGAAGCCAAGCAGCTGAATTGGTTGCAGATTCTGTGTGGTTCGACGTCAAGGCCAAATGTGTCAACGATTTAGATGTAATATTGTAAACTTCACCTTATAGTATAAGCTTTATTTTTTAATTAAGATAAGACTTGTCCAGTACATGCCATAAGACTTCTGAAGGTGTTCTGTGGTATCTGGCACAAAAATGTTAGCAACAGATGCTTTTATGGATCTTCTCTGGGATTGGACTAGACAAGCAAGCCTCCACATCCTATGCACATGAGTGAGCCTTGGGTGCCCATGACCTTGTTGGAAGTACCAGTTGTCCTTCTTTTAGCCACTTTTGATGGGTATTAATTGCTGCATACTGGGACAACCTCACAAGGTTTTGAAGATACCCAGTCATCTAACTATCACAATTTGGTCCTTGTCAAAAGCTTATCTGGTTACAATAGCACATGCCCAGTAGTGGGATGTATTAGGCAGAAGGTGAACAGTCAGTTCTCGAAATTGATGTGTTGAAAGTAGGAAAAATTGTGCAAACGTAACAATATGAATTACCTCAACAAGGGGCAAATTGTGATAGCTATACAGCTGGGTTACGTCATTCCCAAAGCACCAGGTATGCAGTGGTTAATACCTACCAAAATTTGTTCAAAGAAGGACAGCTGTTGAACTGGAAACAGGTCATGGACAAGCAATCCCAGGTCATGGACTCATGTGTGCCCATCTGGTCCAATCCCACAGAGGTGGGAATCCCAATCCACAAAATGATCTGCTGTTAACGCCAGATACCACAGTCTTGTGCTTGATGAGTCAAAGCTGTTCTGGGAGCTGTGTAGGTAGATGGTGTTAATGTTATGACTGGTTGGTCTATATATGCTTTCAGTACCTTGGCACTGTTATTTTTGTTATATTTGCTTAATATTTTTCCTTGTTTTAGGTGAACCTGGCAACTGAAGATACGGTCTACAAACCCAAAGACAAGCTTACATTGTCAGTAAAAACTAATAGTGCGAATGAAAAGTCCCTGGTGGCACTGTCAGCTGTAGACATGGCCCTGTACAACCTCAGAGCCAATGATAAAGACCCACTAAACAAGGTCAATATATCTTTATGTCAAAAGCAGGCTTTGATAAATATAGTATTATAGTACTTACACTGTGCTGCGTTTATTTTTTCAGGTACTCCAGCAATTTGAGAAAAGTGACTTGGGCTGTGGAGGAGGGGGAGGTCGAAATAATGCTGGCGTCTTCAGCCATGCTGGGCTGACTTTTCTCACAAATGCGAATGTTGAGGCCTTAAATGCAGGTAAACATTCAATTAAATTCGGGAATCTGGATGTAGATTTAGATCGATAAAGAGTGGAACAGTACTGCTTAACAAGACTATAGGTATTGAAAGGATGTTCAGTATTGACAGATTGTTCTTAGAGAAGAATTCTTAGGCAAAAAATAGGACAGTGATTATGATTACAGCAGTAGTTCTAAGACAGTACAAATCCATAGTAAAAGTTATCCATCAACAATATAAGTCCTGTGAATAAACTGGTTTTTGGGAAGCATCAGGATGAATGAGCATTTACGGCATGTATTGGGCAATCACTTCATTCCATTAGGTCTGCTATTTTCTTTAACATTGACTACATGTAAATTCAGTACATTTATTTTTTCTATCTTAATTTTCAGATGAGCCGTGCACAGCTTTTGTCAGACCCAAACGCTCCACTCATTCAGTCACCGATATGCAAAAACATGGTCAGTCTTTATCTTCTTAATTTGTTTAATCAAAACTATTATACCTGTCACAGTAATTTATGTTAGCCCATAAAAGAGTTAAATGGAGTAATTGCAGTAAACGTGTCTATAGCTATAAAGTGCCAATGCATTATTCAGAATACAGCACAGTATTGTACACAGAAGGGTTAGACCAGTCCCAGTTGGTGTCAAGATGGAAGCACAAAAGCTGAATAAACTTTCCAAATTAAAACTACAAGTATGCAATGCATACAACTATGCTGAAGAAGTGACATGTAAGACACCTTCGGGAAGAAAAGCCAAGTCAACAGTTGATGATGTATGTGCTGAGGTCTCTACTAAGGCTATACTAAGCCCTGAAAAGAGAGTCAATAAGCAGCTGGCTGAGAAAGGAGAAAATCAAAGACCTGGAGGCACAATACAAACCACTTTGCAAAGACAACAGTAACCACAAAAAGAGAGTTAGAGAACAAGTCACCCACATTCTTGTCACTGTTCTCCCAAATATTAAAAGATTAAAGATATCTGATGCTGATATCATGCATAGAGTATGCCATCATAAAGTCTGACAAAAGATGGCTAAAGAAAGAGACTTGGTGTCATAGCATAGGCTCTCCAGTCTACTACAATGTGATTGAGATGAAAAGAAAAAGAAACCTGGCTTACTTTCATGGTCCTTATAAATACATTGAAAATCAGTGGATTACAGATGGTAGGTGAAATCATTGGCTTATGGTCATGATATAGTGAAAAAATGAAAAATGTGATGACTGAGCTTTATATGAAGGCCACGGTTCATTCAGTTATTAGGTGGATTGATTTAACATGGATTAATTTATTATTTTTGTTGTTGTTCTTCTGTTGTTAATGGTGTAGGGACTTGAAAAACAACAAGAAAAGGGCAAATAATGCATTGTTTTTGCAAGAAATTAATTCTTCTGACATGGATGTATCAGCATAACAGCAACCCAAAGCACACCTCCAAATCAACAAAGGCTTCACCAAAATAAAATGAAGAGTCTGGATCTAAATCCTATTGAAAATCTGTGGAATAACCCGAAGAGGGCTATGCACATGAGATTAGACAGAGTTTTCCTTTCTTTGAAAAAATCATGAAAAATGTCATGGAATAGCAGTATGTTGTTTATGAAATGGTGTTATCTCAGGGGATGGCTTGGGAACTCCTCACCTGTATATTTTAGGAGGTATTATCTTGTGAATGAGGTTCAACTATTCTAAGGTCAGATAGTTTAATGTTAAGAGAGATAAGGACAAGCCTGACATAATGTGGCTTACTGGCCTCAGTAAGCACAATAAATGTTACTGTTCATGAAAGCACAATCAGAAAAAGACTGAAATGTGGCTTAGAAAAAGCCTTTGCTCTTCAAAAGGAAAAGGTTGGCACCACTTTGACTGCTGTCCAAAAAAACGCCACGCTCCCTTTGAATTAAAAAAGGACAACAGTGGGTTTCTGTAATATTACATCAGTAATATTTTTGCTCATTGAGGTATTCTGTATGTTTGGCATCATGAAAACAGTTATGCAAATGTGACATACTGTAAAGTTAAACTGTAAGATTTGTTTGGAAGCCATAAAATAAATGGCAAACATTAATTGAACTTGAATTTAGATGCATTAGAAGCATTAATTAAACACACTCATCCCTTGATAAACTTTGTAAATAAAAATCTTCAAGACATTTCAGCAAACAGGAGAGACAGGACTGGCCTGTCATGTTTACTGAAATATAACTGTGCTTTCTTGTATTGTTTAGAGTCTAAACTTGACACGCACCGGAAAAAGCGTTCTGTTCTTCCTCTCAATGACAAATTTGAAGAATATGGTGAGTTTTTCTTTGGGTATTTGTAATATTAAAGCCATCTTAATGAGATTTTGTAGACATTTTGAAAATTAACTATTTCGTCTTTTGCAGCTGTAAAATACAGTCATTTTAAACCATGTTGCCTGGTGGGAACTGACAGTAGCCCAACGCTGGAAACTTGTGTGGAACGTGCCCGGAAATTACAAACCATTCACATACAGTGTAAGAGAGCATTCCGTGAATGTTGCAGCTTTGCTGAAAAGCTTCGGACTGAAAGTGCTGGTGTCAGTCTTGCTCGCTCAGGTATTCTCAGTTGCATATGACAAACCTCAGTTTTATGCAAATGTGAAAAACTATAAAAAGCAGGAAATACAATTCATGTCTTATTTGAGTGCAGAAATCGACTTTCTGCTTGATGTGAAGACAGAGCAGGTCCGCAGCTACTTCCCAGAGAGCTGGCTGTGGGAAGAACGCGAAGCAGGGAGGTGGGAACAATATAACATTAACATTATATAAGTAACATGTCAAATGTACTCGAATTTTTCACTGAATTTTAAACTTGACTAAAACAACTTGTAGATCCGGATTGCTACAATTCACCAAAAGTCTTCCTGATTCTTTGACTACATGGGAGATCAAAGCTGTTGGGGTGTTCAGCAATGGTGAGATAAGACAACTGCTCTGTATTAGCACCATCACAATGAGGGAACATTGAAAGCACAGTAAACACAG
The DNA here is from genome assembly GCA_028565595.1 of Duopalatinus emarginatus. Lineage (NCBI taxonomy): Eukaryota > Metazoa > Chordata > Actinopteri > Siluriformes > Pimelodidae > Duopalatinus > Duopalatinus emarginatus. Next base: position 11,153,118 of record JAOVVF010000028.1, on the reverse strand, counting down.
ACAGACTAAGACAGTTTGGTCTTCAACATTAGAGGTTTGATATTTTTATGCTGTTTTTCAATCGGTCTCATGCTTTGCACCACAATACAGGAATTTGTGTTGCAAATCCACTGCAAGTGCCAGTGCAGCAGGCAGTGAGTATAGATGTGCCTCTGCCATACTCTATGGTGCGTGGTGAGCAGATCGAGCTCAGGGGCTCCGTCTACAATGAGAACAGTGTGTCTACTAAAGTAAGATCTACAATTAATGTTTTAATATTTTATCTTTCGAGGTGAATTGGACTTTGGAATCGTCACGTTTAGTTACAGCATTAATATGGAAATAGATACATAGATTCTGATTTCAAAAATAATTAAAATTTACTGTATTACCATGGCCCACTAAACTGACCTTTGGCTCTCTCTCTCTCCCTCTCTCTCTCTCTCTCTCTCCCTCTCTCTCCCTCTTTCTCCCTCTTTCTCTCTCTCTTTCAATGATCAGTACAGTGTAACTTTGTCAGCATCAGCGGGTGTGTGTGTGTTTCGTGGAACTCTTTCAAGAGATAATGGATACCAACAATTTAACAAAGGTACTATTGACGGCAATTCTGTGGAACTTGTCCAGTTCTTTATCATGGCATTAGAAGTGGGCATTCATGAACTCAGCTTCACTCTTAGAACAACAAAGTGGGGAAGTGAGACAGTGGTCAAGACACTAAAAGTAGTGGTAAGAAAGCATAAAATGTTTGTCAAGTCAATAAATTTTAAGCTTATTTTAAACAAATAATTATATATATATAGTACAATGCCATATTTTTGACACTGTGATTTGATTCTGTTCATAGCCAGAGGGCATAAGGAAAGAAATATTTGTTGGAAACAGGATTGATCCAAATGGCATCTATGGTAAGAGCTTTCATATGAATTTCTATTTTCTTCTTGAAAGATGTAACTTGTACCTGTCAAGTAGTAATTTCAGGCTAGCTAGAAAAAAACCCTGCTGTTTTCATTAGGTACATCTACAACACGTATAGAGCTCAGAAACTCTCTTCCTCCAAAGATTGTCCCTAAGTCCACAGTGGAACGTCTATTAACAGTAAACGGTGAGTTGTCAGTTAAACAAACGTCTTCAGCCAACATGTTTCTTAGACATTTTGAAGAACAAATCTCAGTTTTGCTGTCAAACCAAATACATTTTTTGTTCAGGTGAAGTGCTGGGAGAGATGCTGTCAATCATTATTAATCCAAAAGGGATCATGCAGTTGACTAGCCTGCCCAGGGGCTCTGGCGAGGTGGAGCTTATGGGTCTTCTTCCTATCTTCTATGTGTATGAATATATTGATCAGACTGAGCAGTGGGGAAAGATAGGGGATTTTGGAAACAGCATTCTTCTAAAGAGAAAGCTTAAAGAGGGTAAGTCATGTTTTGTAGTAGATGTTGGAAGATATAAAACCTCCAGGTCTTTGACACCCTAACCTATGTTGACTATGCATGAGGATTTTAATATCTGTAATTGTGGAGCTTTTTAGAACATCTAAGCCTGCGCGTTTTTATTTATTTTACTGTTGCACTTATCACTAGACTTTCAAGTTAAGAGCATGTTAACAACAAAATAACATGTAATATAGAAATGTGTGAGAAATTCAAAGAAAACCAACATAAATTGTCCTGATAAAGACTTGGCTACCACAAGTCTACACTGCACCTTGGAATAGATTCTAAGTGACTGTGAAAGCCATAGCAAATAATTGATATTATTTTCATATTCATCAAACCATTCAGTGAGTCCTATGCTTTGTGAAAGTGGGAAGAGTCATTATGAAATATTTTCTTTAATAAGGAAAGCAATGTTTAATCACAAGAAAAAGGTGGTCATTCATGGGAACCTGGTCCTGATTTTCAGTTACCCAGTGAACCCAAAGCATGGCAGCAAATCACACTCCAGACTACAATAAAGCAACTGTTTTTACTTTACTCTGACAACCATACACATTAGATACATTTTAGTAAAGTAAACTCAAAATGGTTTATCTTTACTATGAAGATGAATTTAAAAACATCTACTACTTCTCCTAGGTATCACCAGCATCATGTCATTTAAGAAAAAGTTTGAATACAGTTTCAGTTTATGGAAAAACAAAGAGCCCAGTACATGGTAAGTAAAAGTCTGAAGATTATATGTTTTCTTCAATTATCTAATCTGATCAAGACACAAACTTTTCCAATGCAGCATGCCCATAAGTCTTTGCTTTTTTAAAACTGAACTCATATCCAGGTTAACTGCCCTGGTGGTGAAGACTCTGGCATCTGTGAACAAATATGTGACAGTGGATCACGATATGCTGTCCGGCACGGTCCACTGGCTAACTACAAATTGCCAGAATCCTGATGGCTCTTTTAAGGAGATGTCTACATACAAACCCATAAAGCTTATGGTACACTCACACACTGTTGTTGCATGTGTTTAATTTGGGCTAACAAGATTTGTTTTCAGCAATGCAAGAAATTAGCAGCAGGTAGTGGTAATACTGGATGAAAAATCTAATACAACTGTCAGTATTTTGACAATTAAGCTAATTTGACTGACCAGTACATTATATCCAGAAATCTCAATAGAATAATAATCATTGTCTTTATCATCAGCAGCAGTATTTAACATATTTCTCTTCATAGCGTAAATGTAAATAATATATTGAAAAAAAACATTACACACACTGAACTTACAGTTTTGACATCTGATCTTTTTGTACATTTGTGCTTTGATTAGACAATGTGTGCCCAATCTAACTTTTAGTCAAAACATGACTGCTGACGTATTAACGAGGTGCCGCTTAAACAGGCTACATTGGATTAGCTCAAAGGGCACTAGCACAGCATGTAGGTCACTCTCTGATACACATAGACTACATCGACCGTGCTGGGAATGTTAGTTTGCCAAAATTGTTTCTTCATACCATTCTGTGTGGTTTTATTACAGTGCAGTTAGATGTGCACTATATAGTCAAAGGTATGTCGACACTTGGCCATCACACCAATGTGTGGTTAAACTAAAGTTAGCACACACAATCTCAGTATGCTGCATAAAGATTTCTCTTTACTGGAACTAAGAGGCTCAAACACGTTTTAGCAGTTCAATGCCCCTGTGCACAATGTGAAGTCCATGAAGACATGGTTTGGCAAGGTTTGGCTTGCACAGAGGCCTAACTCCACACAAACCACATTTACTAAATTAAACCTTAAATGGGATATTCAACAAGCATATATGGGTGTATTGGTCAGGTTATCACAAGACTTTGGCCCATACACACATGAAAATGTGTATGTGTTGTAATTGTAATTGGTGACTTTTTGTGATACACTTGGCGGTGTTGTGCTATGAAAGCTGTCAGGCATTCATTTATTCCTTTCTTTATTTAAATTACAATACAAATGAACCTGAAATACAATAACTCTAGTTTGGTAATCCTAATTTTTGAAACTGGCTGCTAATCATGGACAACATTGTCAGGTTTCCTTATAAGCAATACTCAACAAAACTTCAGTACGTCACAACGCTTTTCCTGCTAAATAAATACACAAGAGCTAGCACTGATAACTCCCTCACTTAAAAATGTAATGGATATTGGGGTAGCAGTAGTCTTGGGGTTGAGGAACCCATGTAAGGACCAGATGGTCCCAGGTTCGAGTCCCGCAACCGGCAAGACTCGACTGAAGTGCTTAACCATCAACTGCTCCCTGGTCCCTGCAGATAAAGGGGCTGCCACTGCTCTGGGTATTGGTGTTCACTTGTGTGTGTGTGTGTGTGTGTGTGTGTGTTTCACTGCACAGATGGGTTCAATGCAGAGGTCAATTCCACTGTACAGTGGTCAGAAAAGTAACTCATTTTCACTGTTCACCAGCAAGCTAGCTTAGTTTTATGGTACACAAAGGTTGAAACTAGAATGATGTACTTTTTGTATAAAGATGTGTTGTACACATTGTGTTGTCTCATTTTTTAAGGGTTCAGGGGCAGATGTCACTGAACAGTCTGTATTTCTGACATCGTTTGTAGTAATTGGGATCCAAAATGCATTGACGATTCCCAAATCCAACTTAGAGGTAAAAAATTTTGTTTCTCTCTTCTTTCATTAATATACTCTACTAATATACAAAAAAAACAGTAAAACTTTATTACTATACTAATGCTAATTATAGTACAATGAACTATTCCATAACTAGCAGGCTAACCTAGCAGACATCTGTCTCACCAGATATATAAACATGCTGTGGAAAAGGCAACACAATTCTTGTCTTTACAAGCGACAAATGTGAAAAGTTTATATGTGAGAGCCATAGCGGCATACGCCCTGGCCCTTGCTGACCGCAACAACCGACAAGCAGTCAGTCTCTATGAGAAGCTTAAAAAGGAGTCACAAGTTAAAGGTGCAGAATAATTTCCCATATTCTTGCTCTGTACTGTGCAAAAGTCTATACACATAAATAAAATGCTAAGGCACAAAGACACTTTTTAAAAAAATGAAATGTAAGTAAACGTACCAGCTAATTATCATATTGAACTGCAAAAATTATACCTAGGGCACCTACACTACCTGACCAAAAAAACACAGTTTGGATTGACCAAAATAAAAAACCTGTTTGGATTTACAGTCAATGATATGATCAGGGCTTGCTATAATTGAGGTCAACGCTCTGCAAAATTTTGTGGCAATAAAATGAAGCTGACTAAGTACCTGAATATACTGAATGAGCAGGATTTAACATAAATAATTGTTTTTCCCTTCCTGATAGAGTGAGCATATTCCAGGACCACAATGTTAAAATTCATGTGGTTCAGGAATCATGAGAAATCATTCTGATACATGAAATCGCCACCACAGAATCCTAGACATAACCCCAGTGATAAAGTTGGGATGTGTAGAAGACTTTACAAAGTGGTAAAGTTGGCAAGATCACAGTCAAGGATAAATCAAACTCTGGGCAGAAATAAATCTTGTGACAATGCATAAGGTTGTCAAAACAATGCTACAGTGAACACAAAAAGTGGTCCGACAAAATATTACTTTTCACTAGTTTTTAGCCAGGTAGTCTACTGTTTATTTAAGAAAATAAAAAACAAAGCATCACACACAAAACATCCTTTATTTAGTTTCTTTTAGTTTGGTGTGTATTTTTAGTATTATTTATTGTTTATATAAATATTAAATATATTTACAGTATTCCATAGGGTGTGCCTAAGACATTTTTACTGTTTACATATATAGCACAAAAAGTTAGAAAAATTTTCCACACTTTGGCTTCACCATCCAACTGCTTGTTAAATGAATACATTGTTAAATTGCCAATATGTCTTGTTTCTTCAAACTTCAATCATTCAGTCCACCAAACATCAAATGAGTCAATGGCAGAATAAGCTGCAGAGAAGATTTGGCAAATATTTCATGCATTTTTCATGCAATCCAAATTTTCAACTCTGCTTGTCATCCCACTAATGCATTGTTCCTTTCTTGTAACACCATTTAAAAATGAAATTAACAGGCTTTTCAATAGTACAAGATTTATTGCCAAGAAGCATTGTTACGACAAAGAAATAACCAAACACAAATTTCCTTACTTGCTCTCTCTCTCTCTCTCTCTCTCTCTCTCTCTCTCTCTCTCTCTCTCTCTCCTATTTAAAACTTGTAATTTCCTTGCCTTAACAAGCTCTTTGGTTGTTTTTGATCATACATCAGTACTGTCCTGTCAGTTTTGCAGAACCTGACTGAATCTAAGCAGAAAGTATAGCTCTATACCCTTCTAAATTATATCTCTTACTTCTATCAGTAGTCACATCATCAATACAAAAGTATTTGGTATGCTTTGGTATGTTTAGGCACTGCACCCTTACACTTACACATCTTGGTTATTTTATTTTGAATCCATCTTGGTGGCCACTTACCACATTCATATGGACAGTGTATCCTGTTTCCCTATACAAATAACATTACAAAGATTTCTGAATTTAGGAAACCCAGTAAATGTCCGGTTTTGGGAAGAGAACAAAGCCTCTCAGGACCCGTTGAATCCAAACAGGGCTTCTGCACTGACAGTTGAGACCACTGTCTATATGCTGCTCAACACTTTACTAAGAGGAGACACAACATATGCCAAGCCAATCATGCAATGGCTCACTAATGATCAACGTTATGCAGGAGGTTTCCACTCAACTCAGGTACACAGCCACAGTAAAATAAATATATATAGCATGCAAAAAAAAAAGAAATAAAAAAAAGAAATATGGCCAAATGCTTACATGACTAAACAAAAAAAGTACAGGCACTTTGCAAAGTAACATTATTATTATTATTATTATTATTATTATTATTATTATTATTGTTGTTGTTGTTGTTGTTGTTGTTGTTGTTGTTATAAAATGACCCATTGCAGTTGCATACACAAACACATGTATGATGTGCTAAAATAATACAAATAATGCATCTAAGTAATGCATCTCTACGCTTTGATAACCAGGACTCTATTCTAACACTGGAGGCCTTGACCAAATACAGTATCTTAATTAAAAGAGCCGTTTTACAAATGGCGATTGACATATCATACAGGAAGAAAGGAAATATTGGTCGTGTTACTCTGACCCAGAGTGTTCCTGTGGGTAAACCAATAGAGGTAGGAGTCCTCTGCTCTATTCTAAATGTATTATTCAGAAGAACACTGGAGCATTGTTTTCTTAAGTGTATTTATATAGAATAACATTCTGACCTGTTGTTTTAAATAGGTAGAACACGCTGATGATGTCATACTGAAAACGGGATATGGAACAGGGGTGTCATTCGCAAATGTGAGTGTTACAATAATATCGACCTTCTTTGATAACCACAGTGAGATTTCTTTTAGGTGACATTTTGTTAAATATCCTGATAAATCTGCTGTCAAATCATCTTTTGTGTTCTTTTATCATTTTTTTTCTCTTTCTTTTTTATGTTTTTGCCTTTATTTTCTTTTATTTACTTTCTTTCACAGTTGAGAACAGTGTATTATGAAACGACAGAGAGCAACAATAATTGCAACTTTGACATAACAATAGATGTTCATCCTCAACTCTCAAATTCAAAAGGTATGCTGAAAATTAAAAATCGGGGAAAGTATTTCTCTTTAGAAATAAAAACCAGGTAATGTAAAGATGGGCTTCTATTTTACCAGATCCCATTCTTCTTTCACCACGGATAGTGGCCTGTGCCAAGTGAGTACATGTGTAAATTCTACATTTATTATGTGGTACATTTAAAGGTTTCTGAAACGTTGGGGCACCTAACTGACACCTTCTATCCAAGATTTACATTGCTCAAACTATGAAATACATGAGAGGCCTCCACAAAAGACTAAACCATGAGCTGAACTTACCATCCCTTAGGTCCAAAAACAGCCTTGTGTACAAAGTCTCCTTCAGTCATTTCATATCAATACATATTAAAATTTTGAAATATACATATACAAATATTTATATACATTTATATACATTTCAATAAATTCCCCCAGTAACATTTATCTCACAGGTATAAGCGACGTGAAAATGAGGTTGAAAATGAGGCCGGTCACACAGTAATGGAAATTAATCTGCCCACTGGGGTGAGCCCAGTCGAAATGGATTTAATAAGGGTGAGAGATGTCCATGTGATTCTCTAGTGCTTCAGGACTACATATTCTGGGAAGGGAGGGAAATAAACTGTTCTGTAATTCTTGTGAATTACAGTTTAGGGATGGAATCGAGAGTCGTATTTCTGATTATGAAATAATAGGCAACCAAGTGATTCTCCAAATAGATTCTGTGAGTATAATGATTAGCTCTTTGGATGATTAGCAACAGGCATAAATTAATAATACTGATATGTAAAGATCTGTTTGATTCTTTAAGGTGCATCTTCTGTGCCTTATAGATACCCTCAGTTGAGTTCTACTGTGTGGGCTTCCGTATACAAGAGGTGTTCAGAACAGGCATGAACAGTGCCTCTGTGTTTAAAGTTTATGAGTATCATGATCCAGGTAAAGCATCTCTAAAGTGGTCTATTCTTCGAGACTCTGGAAATTATAGAATCATATAGATTCAGTAACTTGTAATATGTACTAATTGTAACAACACATTCCTAATATTTAATACTCATTTTGTCTACAGACAGTCAATGTACAAAGTTCTACCACAGTCAAGGCCGCCGGCTCCTCCGCCTCTGTGATGGAGACCAGTGTCAGTGCATGGCAGGTAAACTTTATGCAAACTTAAAAAGTCACCTTCAATTTTGTTTCCCTATAGTTTTAAATGAAAGGAAATTCAGATACAAAAAAACATGAGTTTTAAATAATAAATATAGACAAAAGTCAAAAGAGGTATACCTAACCTACCTGCCCTGTTCCACAGCTGAATGTTGCAACTTTAAGGACAACATTGACCCTACTCTTACTGTTGAGCAGAAGATGCGTGATGTGTGCAAAGACAACATCAAATATGGTAAAAACTCAGTATGTAAATAAATTACCATATGCAGAAGTAATGAAATCAGTTGACATTAACTGAAATTGTAGTCAGACGTTTTAGGTAAGCTTTTAAGAACTATGTTATTCCTCCTAGTTTTACAAGTCGAAATTACATCAGAAGAAGCAGAAGGTGATTTTCTGATGTACAATGCAAATGTGAAATCAGTCATTGAAAAAGGTGGGTGCACCCGTCTATGGATTCATTGTCTATGAAATAACATTCTTATATAATCTTCTAAATTCAATCCAATTTAATTTCTCTTTACCACAGGGTCATTAGACATTAGGTCAGATATATCTGAGGTCAGCTTTATAAAGAAGGCAACTTGCACCTCAACAAATTTGAAAATTGGAAAGCAGTATCTGATTATGGGTGCAGAGATCATGAAGCTTCGAGTAAACAGTGGTTACAGGTAAGTCTCTGTGCTTGATTTTTTTTGACTACCTCAAACCTTAAAGACCTATATGAAAATGACTTCAGGCCATTTTTTATAAATATGTTTGAGCAACAGTCAAGTGTTAAATTATGTTTTGTTCTTGTATAATCAGGTACAAGTTTCCACTGGACTCACAAGCTTCAGTGGAGTGGTGGCCTTCGGATTCTGAGTGCCAGAGTAGCTCTTGCAAACAATATACCACAGTTTTACGTGATTTTGCATTTGATTACCTTATTAGTGGATGCCTGTAAGGTGGCTGTTTTATACCATATACAACCCCAATGCAATGCCTGTTTAATTTCATTTACTTTAAATCTGCTTGAACACCATAAATGTAATAAATCAGAATATATTTTAAACAAAGTAAACATCAAATACAGATAAATTGTCAGGACTTTGATGTCAATACAGCTTTGCAAATGTTGTGTGTCATGGTTTGTTGCATGGCTAAAATCAAGGAATCATCATCCAGTGTCTAATGTCCTTTGAATTGAAACATGTGCAAAAGACACTGGATGACGAGTAATTCTTTTTTGTCTAACTTTGACATGACAGAAATGCTTGTACTAGAACCACCAACAGCTAGAACTAACTAAGCTTTCTAAAGGCATGGTAAATCTGGATGGCCTTTCAATGACCTGAAATGCAACAGTAAAAACCTTGGTGTGATTATTGACTCCAGGCTTTTATTTCATTTGTGTTTTGTGTTGCATTAAGTGCCAGTAAGAGTGAGAGAGGGAGAGAGAGAAAGAAAGATAAAGAAAGAATGACACAAACTTTCTCCCTCCATTTCCACCTCATTTTTAGTTCAGCCCCAACAGCACCCTACAATGGACTGGAGCTTTAATGAACCTTTTTTTTACAATGCACTCAGTTTGTTCAGGTATCTACTCCCAATGAGGACAACGCTCAGTTTGTTCAAGTACCAGCTCAACCCTGTTTCCAAAGTGGACAGAATCAGCTGTCTGACCAAGCTCCTGCTTGATCCAGGTTTGAGAGAGGACAGAACAAGCTTTTTGCCTAGGACATCAGTTCCCTGCATAGGCCTTCACATGATCCTGGTCCAATTGAGGACACCATGAGCTCTCAGCCTGAGCTACAACCTTATCTAGGTCCTGCCAAGCACTTTCTGCTCCCACACTTTTGCCTCTTAACCAAGAGGAATTCCACCCAAGATTTTTTTTTTTTTTTTTTTTTTTTTTTTTTGGTTGCAATGGCAAATGGAGCTACATCACAAACCACATTCTCTGTAGCCCCAGGGGTCACATGAGACTTCACCGACTTTCCCAGGCCATGTGCCCTGATGTGCTCCTGAGCATAGTCTTCTGGGTTTATTAATGACTCTACATAAGCTATACAGTAGTGTGGGCAGGGGCTTATTGGGATTTATGTCTATGTCTGGTATCTCAGGACTTGTCATGTTTTGGAGTATCAAGCCGTTGTATTTGTTCATTTATATGGACTCCTGTTTAGTTGGTCATTTAAGTTTTGAGATTTCATTTGTTTTCAGTTTATATTTTTTCCTTAAAATCCTTTCTCGCACCTGCATCGTAATATTATTTACGTAAAAAAAAATTGTGAGTATTTACATGAATCACTTGCACTCCAGCATGACACTAACATTATTCTTTAAGACATTTGACATAACAGGTTACATATTATCATTACCTCATTGGCTGGCATGCTCAGGTCATCGCATATGGAAATGCACAGCTGTCAGTAATAATTTTGTCAAGTATCCAAAACTATTACGTTATCCTGACTGCTGTCTAGCGGGAAATGTAATGTAAACAGCAGCTGTGCCAGAGACTGTTATTGATTCATGTCACACACATACCCACTCACACAGGCTCAAATATGCAGACACAAACTGTAAAAGATAGGGATAGAGAGAGTAGCATGATATTTATTGAATCATAATTGACTTACATTGACCTATATTGAGTACATTCCTCTCTAAATTTGCAATATCATGAAAGTATGTGGGAATAAATAGAAGTCAAATGGCCATTAGCTACTAAATGCTTTTATCCTGTACTGCTCCAGTCAATTTACCTTAGAATGTTAGCATAGCATTGTGAGGGGAAATAGTTTCTGAAGGCACACTACAGTTAGTGTCTATGGATCCTTAAAAGTTGTTAAAATTTATGGAGAATACTGGAAGCTGTAAAATCTTGTTCTAAAATATATATTTTATAGAAATGTCCATAATGACATAATTTAAAAAATTTTATTGACAGTTTGGGGTTTTTTTCTGTGTGGTGTTTAGACCAAGGTACAAACTCCATTCCTTTAACTATGTTTGCTGGTAGTTATTGCATCATGACAGACTAGGGTCCATGATTAACTGAAAAAAAAACAACTACTGCAGATAATTTTATAAGTAAACTCCCAGACCTATCTGCTTTGATTGGATCGCCATCCAACCCCACAGCTCGATCAGGCAACCAAATACTTAGAGTCAACATTCTGTACTCTGGATTGCATAGCCTCACTTAAAAAAAATTAAAAATAAAGGGAAAAAACTAGCACAGACAGTAACCACAACAAAATGTTGCAATTTCTTGACTATGGTGGGAATGGGACAGTTGACAATGGCTTTGCTTTTGTGGTCATCTATCTGAATGGACTATGACTCCAAGACTTGGAGTTCGCATTTCTAATCCTTTGGCATATAATTGATTTTCCAATGTCTGGAGCACAAGTCTAACCTGTTTAATGTGTGATGTGATGTGTGTCAACAGGTATAGGGAATTGATCAGGATATTGTCGATATAGACAACAACATATCTCCCTTTGACGTCCCGAAGTACTTTGTTTATAAATGACTGAAACACAGAGGGGGCATTGGAAAGCCCAAACCACATTACTTAGTACACATAATGCCCTTTGGTGGTCTTCCATTTGTCCCTGAACAAATACAAATTAGATTGTACGTGCTCCTGAGATCTAGCTTGGTAAAGATAGCGGCCCCCTATAGCTGTTCCAGCAGTTCAATGGCACAGTCAGTAGGTCAATGTGGAAGTACCTTACTAAAGACCTCTAAAGAGCTAAATACTCTGCTGTGGGAGAAAAGGTTACCTCAAAAGGAGGGCTTTGGACAGCCATGTACCTAACAGCCAGTGTGGGGTACTGCAGACAGTTCTCCATACAGTATTCAGGCCAAGAAGTTATTTGTTGATCAGACCAGGAGATCTGACCGGACCATGTCATAACCATGGTAGGCCTTCTTGGTTAGATGTGACACTACGAATCAGATATTAGCGCTGTCGGTACTGGGAGGATCTTATAAAACACACAGCAGTAAGAACCTATTAAATTTACCAGGGAACCTGTCAAACTTATGGGGTTTGCTTACCAGACTGGTGCCAGGTGGCAAAGTGACAGGACTCGGCTCATTATTGGCTTCTAGAGTGGGGCTTGCCAATCCCAGTGATTGTAACTGCATAGTTAGGTTCCTCCTACTGTCCACAAGTAATGGCAACTGAGCCTGTGTTCACTGTGCTGTTGGGTAAGGACCTCCATGGACCACCATGGAGTGATGTGGGTGAGTAGCTGTTGGTGTAGACCTCATAATTCGAAGTATCAAAGTAGCCTGCACCTTTTGATCAGAGTAGGTGTAGCGGATCATAAAAGACTAGAAATTCGCTAAGGTTCTGTCGCACCAGACCATTCACTACAGTAGTAGTATTTTATAGTCAATGGTGATTCACAACTTTAACCAGCACTGTCTCTGTGCTATAATGAGGTCTAAATCCTGACTGACAGATTTAAAAAATGTTATTGTATGTAATTAGACAACTGGCAGTGGTTAGGTTTATTGGTAAGGTTTTATTTAATTTAATTGAAAAAAAGGAAGTCTGCAGTGTTGCTCTTTATGTTTTACTAAGTGTATCAAAGATAATGATTTAATGGGCCTTTTCTTTTTGCTCTGTATTATACAGTCATGTACAGAACATAGGTTTATACTATATGCATTTAATCAATATTTATTTAAGTTTCATGTGCTTCAACCGTCAAATGTATATTTTATATAGTATTACTCATAACTATATAATAATGTATTTTATAATAATAATAATAATAATAATAATAATTATTATTATTATTATTATTATTATTATTATTATTATTATTATTAT
>JAOVVF010000028.1:11105334-11119271 GCA_028565595.1 Duopalatinus emarginatus | reverse complement strand
CTGCTTCAAGTATGTGCACATAGCAGCCCTTAAGCCCATTATTTTTATATATATATATATATATATATATATATATATATATATATTATACCTGAACTAATGTGCATCAAAACACGACTGAAAAAAGGTCAAATTTAATTAAAAGCCTGAACTAATAATCCTAATTGTCCTAATTTTTATTTATTATTTTATTTATTATTTTTATTATTATTATTATTATTATTATTATTTTTTTTAGGTTTATCTATCAGACACAGACAGCCTCAGTGTCCCACACCCCAACAGCAGGAATATTGAACAGCAGGAATTAGCCAGACTGAATCGAGTTTTGAAAAGGCAGCAGGTTCAGACCAAACGGCTTCGAGAACAGCTCGTTCAGGCACTAGAAGGTAACAGCACCATATTTACAGATTATTGAATAAACCTTGTCCTGTTCAATAAAAATTATTCATGAATGCTTCTATTTCATGTATGTATAGATAATAGTGGAAATCTGGATGAGCTTATTGATGAAATAGAAGCCCTTAGAGATACTCTGCTGCAGCAGAGCAGTTACCTGTCCGGTTTCGGGCATCCTCCACACAGCGGTGGATACTGGACCTATGTACCACCATACCAAGATGTAAGATTATTTAGGACCTTTATACTTTCAGACTCTTATTATACTGTATTTAAGTGATAACCATAACTTAAATATTCCTAACTGAAATATTTAATTGTGATTTGTCATACAAAAATATGTTTACCTTGGACTTTTACCATTTTACTAAAGGTTATATATTTATCTTTCCAGCAACCTGGTCTTGGTTCTCAGGTTACACAGGACTCTGGCCTGGGTTCTCAGTATGTCCCATCACCTGACAGATGCAAACGTTCAACAAGCCAGCATCACAAGGAGACAAGACCATCCTCCAGCTCAGGATACTGGGTTTTTTCTCCACATGCACATGACCAGCACAATTATGAGACAAAAGGTGATTACTGTTAGCTGTGTACATGAATTAAGCGCTTCCTCTTCTCAGGAGTAAAACAATTCTTATACCTGATCCCTGTAGAGTCCTCCTACAGGAACAGCGATGGTGAGAGTGATGAGGATGGGGTTGGAGGAGCTCATTTCACCCCACCACCAGGCTCAGTCATCTACACCGTGCCCCCTGATGGCACCCATCTTCCACCAGGCACGGTCATATACGCCCCTCCTGTACCAGGCCTGGCCATAGGCCCTGGTGCAGTGTTTTATGGCCCTCCACCAGAAGGGGTCAGGCTGGTTTATGGCCCTCCTCCTAACAGTCTACATATCCCTCTGATTCCTAATGGCACTCTACACTGCAATGTGCCTGGCCACCTGGATATGGTAAGAAAGTGCATGCTAGGGCCTTATAGATAGGTGATGATAGGGCCTCATAGATCAGGTGGGTGATAAAATTGGCTGTTAAATTAAGGTCTAAAAAAAAAAATAGGACACCTCATTAAATATCCAGTTCTTTATGTTCACGTAATGATGTCTAATCTTTTTATTTATTACTGGGAAAGATAATTAATTTAATTTTAGGTAAACAGCAAAAATTACCCTTGTTTTATTCATTAAGCAAAGGATATTAACTAAGGAAAAAGATAGGACACCCTACCCCCTAATAGCATTTGTTACCCCCTTTGTAATTTTCTTTTTACTGAGAAAAAGGATCTTTTAAAGAATGGGAAATGAAGTTACAGAATTCACAAAGTGTCTTACAATAACACAATTATTGTTCAGAGCATTGCAAACCAAAAGTGCAATTCTTGTTACAAACAAAAAGCACTGTTGAGGTAGATTTTTATAACATAATAAATTAATTTTACAAAATAACTTAATTCTCAACTTCTCAACTTGTAATTAAATCACTGTTATAAATCGAAAATACAATAAGAGTGGGAAGATTTGTACTTGTGACTACCAAAATAGATTATAATTTCTTCTCATTATTACACATATCAACAGAGAGGTTCCTCACGTATAGAAAATCAAAGTTAAATGACCTGCACTGTCTGAACCGCACATTCTCTAACACCTGGATCCTGAACCCTGATACCGTTTCTGTGCTGGTGTAATACATAATCTAAAAATGTTTTTCCAACAGAATTCTATCCAGATTAGACAGCCTGTTGTAGCCCACTGGAATTGACATGTCTTTTTGCAGTTGTCTTCAGAAATCGATATTTTCCCCTCTTTTGCCCACTTTTCTTTAACATAAAGCCTATTATTTTTCTTGGAGAAAGACTTGTTGGAGTCTTCATATTATTTTACTACACTTTGTTACCCACTTTGGCTGAAATAATTTCAGCTGAGATGTTTGAGGGGTTTCATGCCCGCAGCATCTCAATGGGATTAAGACTTTGGATTAAGGATTGGGCTGAGCCATTCCAGGACTCTCCATTTCTTATTTTTAAGATAATCCTTGGTGGATTTACTGGTATGTTTTGGGTCATTGTTTTTTTACAGATGTGTGTAAAAAATATGCATGGCAGTGTCCTAATGTATTCTTCACCCAAATTCTTTTTTTAATAACACTTTACAGAAAGTGAAAAAAAAACTTAGTTTAAAAAGTTTTAAAAACGTAATTATTTTTTGAAAAGTTCTTTTTTATTCAGTTTTAAATGAACAGGTCAAAAGTTACAGATCATGGCTGTGTGTTTTGTTCTTCAGACACACTCTTCAAGAGCAGCAGAGCGTTGTTTACAGGAGCAGCAGTCAGACAGAGGGGCAAGAGAGCGGGGACTTCTCAGGCTGGAGGAGCAGAGATCAGAGTTGCAGGTGGAGCTTAAGGAGCTGCGGAGAGCTGTGACCCGACTTCAGCGCTACAAGTCAGGAAGAACTGACCTGTTTACAGTCTGCACCTACACCTGCTCTCAATCACTTTCTCACATCTGCTCTCAATATGCACAATACTCACCTGCTCTACAGAGGACAGGCACTTGCTTTCATTGTACAAAATGTTCTCAAACAATTTCTCAGTCTCCAGCACAGTCTCATAGATATACCTGCCTGCTTCTATTCTATAAAATACTCACACAGCTGCCCTTGGCCTGCACAGTAGTCACACATTTTAGTCTACACAATAATCACAAGGTCACGCTAAGGGGTGTCATCACCTCATTGTATCACACACTGTAAAAACGAGTAGTTCCTTGAAGAACGTCATAGGTGACTCCATGAACCTAGGGGCTCCTTCAAGAACTCAGATGTTCCTCGATGTTTGTCTGGGAGAACTTTTGGGATTCCTCAGTATAAAATCTGACTCATTGAAGAACCCATTAGAATGAAGGTTCCTAAAGGATCTTTATTTGGATATAACTGAGAAAGTTCCTTCAAAAGTTCTTTAAGGATCTTCTCCTTTTAACAGTGGGATTATGTTTGCTCAAATCATACAACATGTATGTCATATATTATATGTCATATATTATACCATATCATATTGTGTAATAATCTATTCTATTCTATTGCATTTTATTATGGTCATGTTATAACATCACAGTTTTGGTGTCAATACTTCAGCTATAATCAGGTTTTGGTTGTGTCTGAGGACAGGAGGCTGTTGGAGAGTTCGGTGAGGCATGCAGAAGAGGATAATGTAGTGGATGGTCTGGAGAAAAGTCTCTTCAAACGCAGGACTGAGCTACGAGAGGTAGAGCACCTTCTGTCAGAGGCTGAAGGAGACCTGAAGGACACCAGAGCTAAGGTCTGCCAGAGCCATGTGGCACTGCTATGTTTTTTTTCAATAAGATTAGTCTTAAAGTCACAATTATAAGTTTTTGCGTGATAATTTTGATTGTGTGTGTAAAGACCAAAGACACAGTGCAGCGCTACAGTGAAGCTCAGAGGCAGTTAAAAGAGACCGAATGTGAACTTGAGGAGATTAAACAGCAAACCCAGGATAGCAGCAGACAGCTAGTACACACCAAACAACAGCTCCGGTACTGTGTTCAGTCCTGTAAAATTGACATTGCACAATAGCTTATATAAAGCTGCTTGGCTTAAGATATTTATGGCTCACTCTTTGTCACAGGGATCTTCAAGAAGAGTTAAAGGATCTGCAAAGACGCAAGGAGGATCAGAAGAACACAATAAAACAGGTGGAAAAAGTTATTGCAGATCGAAATGCAGAGCTTCAAGAAGTCAACAGAAATCTGCAGAGAGTAACAAATAAGTAGGTGTCCTGGTGTGATATGGTGTCATATTCAGCTGTCCTGAAAAGCTTTCATTTGTCCTTTTTGTTTTTCTTACCACAATCTTGTTTGTATGGTGTAAAGAATGGAGGACATGCAGAAAGAGCTCAGAGAGACACAGAGCCAGGAAGCAAATGCTTTTATGGGCTGCAGGAATTCTGAGGATATTCTACACACCCGCAGAAAAGAGCTGGAGCACCTGAACACCCAGGTAATGTTGAAGACGCTGTTTGTAATATGTAAAAAATATCTGCCATAATCAGATTATTTTAAAGATATCTTAGTAAATCTGGGATTCAGAATATTGCCTGCATACATATCTCTATTGTAGAGAATCCTTAATATCGGGATTTATTTTGTTGTTATCATTTACATTTATGGCATTTAGCAGACACTCCCATCCAGAGTGACTCACAAAAGTGCTTCATCACTCAGACTATCCAAAGCTACTGCTGGTAGTCCTAAATTCAGGGTAATTTGAGCTAGGATACTGCCAGAAATGATCCATACAATACCTAATACACACAACTGCAAGTAAAACAGTTTGTATAACTTGAATTTAAACTGTGCAAAATGAGTAGAGAATTATAAAATTGCTACATTATAAAAAAGAACAAGACACAATAAAAGGTGAAATCTGTAAAGGTGAAATCTGCATGACTGAGTCTAGTTAGCAATGTGAGCCATGAAAAAAAACTTGTCATAACTACTCCACGTCAGTGTTCTTCTGTAGAGTGATCAGGTATCAGGTCACTGACAGGTCACAATAAAGAAAAGAGGGATAGCTATATCGGTCTGTAGTTCCTAAAATTGGTGCCATCAAGTCTCTTTATTTTTTTTTATTTTACTTTTTATTTCACACCTCTCTCAGCCATTGTGCCATACACTAGGAATGTTTATACAAATCTGATGGTCAAAATACATAACATACACAATATATGTACTCACTTATAATACGAGGCCACCAGACTAAAGCTCCCCTCAGCAGTAAATGAGTCACAGTGGGGTAAATTTGTTTACAGGAGTTTAACTCTGGACCTAAATACATCAGGGTTTCTACATCAGGGTTTTGTGCACTGCATTCAGGACAATGAAATAGAAAAGCATTAAAGTAAAGCAGTTATGCATCAAATTAATGTATAATGATTAATACTTTGTTTGTCTTCAACAACAAGATCCCTCAATAATGTGCAGATGTGTTTTAACACTGAGGACAGGAAACTGTATAGTAATGTATATTAATAACAGATTATTGTTAGAAAGCATCAAAATATGAGCAAATCTTATCTCTTTTTTTGTATTAAATCAGTGGGACATTGTACGCATATTTAAATTGTACTTATATTTATATTTAAATAGCTATTGACGAATTATTACATAATTATTAGCATAAATTGGTGTGTGTGTGTGTGTGTTTATAGGTGATGCTGCAGACTGAACAGCTGTCTTTGCTGGGGCGGAAGTTAAAGCAGTGGGGGGAAGAGGAGGACATTGTGAGGGCTAATACTGAAAAGCACAGACAGAGCCTGGTGGAGGTGCTGAGGCAAGGAGAAGAGGAGGCACACAGTCTGCAGCAACACATTAAGGTTTACGGTTTTAACAAGTAGATTTGATGCAAATGATATATTATCCTAATATTAGAAAATCATTTTTTAACGCATCTTTATCTACTAGTTAGTAGTAAATGTCTGAATAACCTGTTGCTCAGAATAAAAGTTTAAGCATAGTTCATGAAATATGTTAACAAATATTTAAAAACGCTACACTGACATGCCAAATGTAATGGACAGGAACTAGTATAGTGTGAAAACCTCTAAGCTGGTGAAGTGCAGCAACTCAAAGTGGCATCGGAAATGTTAAATGCTTGCACATCTTCGGAAACGGAATGTCCAAGACACCTGGCCACTATCATGCCTCATGTCGCTATGCCATTAGCATGCTAACCAGTGTTCAACCTCACTCACAAGACAATACCTCACAACTTATACAAGTGTAGGCATTCCCAAGCCGTCCCATCTATAAAATTTATACCACTAACGATAAATCTTGTGCAACATAAGAAAATGTCCTACCAAGCCTGCTGTAGTTATATACCGCTTTTTTACACTGACACACAAAGCAATTCCAGTTACTTAAACTTTCCATAAGGCTTTGTGGCATTGATGCATTTCCTTGTTTGTAAGTCTATATTAGTAACGCATTACCAAATTATTTTCACTGAAAATAGTACAGTCTCTGATATAGAGAATAAAGATTACATTAAATACAGATTTAAATCTTGATTTTAAGTATAATTGACCAAATTAGAGCATAAAGGAGGAAATGTGTTGTTCAAGATGTATAAACTTTGATTGTCTGTACCACAAATAGCTATAGACAGGAATACGTAAATTTTAATGTTTTGTAACATAAAAACATGAAAAAGATGCCTTTTCTAAATATAGAAACATTATTGTCCAAACTATCTGGGCTGTCAAACATACCTGGACATATTTGTGTAGGATCTACGTGTGGACGTTCAGTCTCTGGCTGTGCAAAAGGGAGAACTGGAGTCCCAGCTCTCGGAGAGGAGAGGAAGACTGGCTCAGTATAAAAAGGAGGAGAAGAAAGTTCAAGAGAAAGTGCAGAACCAGCATGCAGTCATCAACAAGCACAAATCAGGTGAAAATGGGGCAAATCTGTTTGTATGTAGGGGAGAGTGGGGACAGTTCTCAACACTTTTTGCATTTCCTTCAGTATCTCAGAGACAATCTGCAATAGAAAGACAAAATTTTTAAGACATTAAGCCCACATCTGTCCCCTATCCATCCACACTGATGTAACATGTATAAATATTACAATATTAAAGTAAATTACATTTTAATTGAGAGAGTGAAATAGAAGAGGACAGTTGCAACAGCCCTGAGGGACAGTTGCAACACTCATTAAACTTTAAAATAAGATTTTTCTTAAAAATATTTATTCACATGTTTTTGTTTAATTGTGATCTGACATGGTTCAGTGAGTTCACTGAGTTAATAAAAAGTAGGGAAGGCAAAATAGCCTTGTTAGCCTATTGCAGTAACTCATATTTACCATAGGTGTAAGTAACATCTTTACAAAAAACACAAAGATAGACTTCTATTACTTATTAATTAAATTATGATTTTTAGGGATGCACCGATGTGGGAATTCTGGACCACTGCCGATATTCAATATTACACATACATATCTGCCGATGCTGATGTAGCCTATATATTTATAACAGAGAAACTAGACATCCTGGTATAACTTTAGAAAAGTGATATTTATTTGCCCTACATTTTATTTTTTAACCAACAAACCCTTATCTGTTTTTCTCTTCCTGTCTCATGACATATTGAAAAAAACAGAACATATAAATTGCAAAATATTGCAGCCAAGTCCAACTTTTTCAAAGAGCAAGCTATTGATATACAGGAATGAACATGTGACTATTAAAATGCATTCATTACCAAGCCAATAAAACTCCATTTAATTAATGTTTTATCCAATTTTCATTATTATTGTCATGAGGGACAGTTGCAACACAATGTTGTCCCCCACACTGGCAGCCTTTTTAAAACTGTACTATTGTAGTACATTAGCTCTGACGCATGGTAGCTCCGCCTTTTAAAAGCTACAAACTGCCAATTCAAATGATATAATTGTACAATACTTCATGCAAACAGTTTGGACACTATGAGAAAAATTCTGTTCATAAAAATTTTTGGTTCTCCCAGAAAAGATCAAAACTGGCTACAATCTTGGAGAAAGAAGGAGGTCCAACTGAGCATGTGCAGTATGACGGTCATCACTCTAGCTTGTTTCTGATTGAAAAATCTGCAGTTGTTGCCACTGTCCCCACTCTCCCCTATGTTTAAATTATCTGTACTTTATCATGGCATGATGCACCTTTATGCTGTAGCTATAGCATAATATTCATTCTAAAAGCCACCACCTGCTGCACTAGACACCCTGCTGTATCTGTGCAAATGGTTCACTGTAGACTTTTACTAGGTGAATTTATTGACATACACAGACCACAGACAGTCTCTTCATAAACAGTTAGTTGTAGTAGGTAGTAGGGTTGTTGTCCACCAAAACATGAGACTAACCATCACATTCATGTGTGGTTCTTTCCTATACTGAGCCACAAAGTTGGAAGCCCACAATAATTGAGTTTGCACAATATTCAGTATAAAGTATGCCACAAGTGCTATGTATTTATTTAGAGCTCCTTTTTTCAATATATATCAATATATTCAGGACTTTGTTAGTCAATTAAATGTAAAACAAAGGATTATAATATTTAATATTATAATAAATGATAATACAAATATATTATTATATAATGTAATAAAAATGTAATGTAATAAAAATTCTAATGGTGTTTGTGAATTTAGCACTCAGGTTCTGTGCTTCTGACAGAACGACGGCTGTTAGGAAACTATTATCAGAAGTTTGTGTTTTCTCTGTGTGTTTAGAACTGAAGCATGTTCTGGATATGATCCAGTTGGAGAGTGTCGAGCTAGAGAGAGTGAAGGTTCAGCACAACCAGAAACTGGACCAGCTGGATAAGAGCCAGGAGACATTGCTACAGGTCAGGCTTCGGTTATTTAATGCCAGAATGTCTTATTCTTAGGCTTATTCTTGGCATCAAAACTGGTTTGATGCCATTGCTCAGCTCAGGATTAGGATTATTCTTACATCAGTTTGCCAGAGTCTAATAAATACAAACATTAACTAAATTTCTCTTCTATTTTAGCCATAGATTTCATGTTGTAAACGTGTTAAGGTGGAATTGGTATGTTGTGCCTTGCAGGTGCGTCTGGAGCTGCAGGCGGTAGAGAAGGAGCTGCAGGAGCAACAGGCTGAACGAGAGAGGCACAGGAGGCTGCAGGAGCAGGAGATCCTCACACTGATAGAGCAGACTAATTCTGCAGCCATAGAAAGGAGCAAGCTGCTAGAGCAGTGCACCAGCCTGGAGACTCGCCGCTCACATGCTCAGCGGTAGGAGCTCCAAATTACTTAACTGTTCATTTTTAAAGGCTGCATGTACACTCGCAAGTCTTTAAAGTTTATGATCAGCAGCAGTGTTTGTTTAGTGAGCTGTGTTAAAATGGCATCTGGCTATCTGCTACCTGATGTGGCAGGAGTCAGGAAACGGCAGAAGAGGGGGTGCGGAAAGCAGAGGCAGAGTTGCTGAAACTGCAGGCAGAGCTGGTCAAGCTGAAGCAGGAGCAAAGACATGCCCAGAGTATTCGAGAAGAGATCAGCCGAGATGTTGCTACAACCCAGAAACAACTAGAAGGTATTATTAGCCCATGACATTGATATGAGCAGTCAGACCTGACCTGACCTGTTTTATAGCAGTGTAAGCATTAATGGTTAACTGAAACTAGAGTCGATTATTAATAAATTTGACATTTCCCTTTTTTTATGATTAATTTCTGCTGACATTAGTTCATTGGTCATACATGAATGTGATTCACTAATGTGGGTGGAACGGTTAAAAAAAATGCACCTGTTATACAACTTAACTTCAATATGCTTCATTATCCACATAGAGAGTAAAAGCAGCAGACATTAATTCAGCAGTAACAAATAAGAACTAATGTGTCTACTTAAGGACAGTTAAATAGGCACATCTTAAAAGATTTCAGTGTTGTCATGCAACTTAACAAGCATTTAAATTCACACCAGTTGTGATGTGTGCAATTAGAACACGTACCCACATGTCCTGCAGTGGATAAAATCCACAAACAGTGGCAGAGAAGATGATCAGATAGTTAATTAGTCTAATCTCTACCATGTCCTTGCTGAGACACAGTCTGTAGCACGCTGTACAGTGCTTAAGGAGAAGAGGAGGAACTGGGTTTATTTTCAGTTCTTATTATGTGACATATTTTAATGTGATGAGTGAATTTCTTTATTGATTTATTTTTTGCTCTCTGTAGAGAAATCTACAAATCTGAATAAACTAAAGGAAGATTTGGCACAGTCATCAATTCAACTAGAGAAAATTAAAAAGGTGAGTATAAAATCCACTTGTGTGTTGAATCTGAGTTTAAACTGTTTAAAAAGTACTAGAGCAGCCTTTAACCAGATTACCATGGACAAAAATAATGTTTCATATTTGAAAAGAATACAAAAACTCACATATAATGGACGGCTGAAGTATGTAAGACATCCTGAAACAAATGGCAGTACTTTTAATGTCATTGTAAATGTAGACTTGTTACAGTCCAAGAGGATTTGATGTATCTACTGGTGATCATGTGGAACCTGATTGTGTTTATAATCTATAGCCACAAATTCTACCTATTAAATCCCTAACGGAAATCCATGGTAATCAGGTTTATGTAGCAGCAAGAGATCAGGAAGAAAATGATACTTTCCTTCAGGTCATAGCTGCATGCATCATGTGTTGCTTTTCTGTATACAGGAGGTAGAAGATGCTCGACGAGAGCAAGGTGACTTTATGAAGCAGCAACAGCACATGAAGGCTGTGATGCAGGAGAAAATTCAGAGGAGACAGCTAAGAATAGACAAACTGGAACAGCAGCTAAAGGAGATTGAGGCATCTGTGGAAAAGAAAGAAATGCAATTTGAACGACAGGAGGAGGTAAAGTAGCTGTTTCTACAATCAGTAGATTCTGTCTGTAATGTGTGCTGTAAATAGTTGTGTGGTACACAATGAAATATTAAATGAACCCATGAAACAGGAGTGTGTAGGATATTATTTAGTCTTGTCATGTGAGTAACCAACCCGTCTAATTTAAGTTCGTTTTAGTAATAAGTAGAAACAGAACCATCAACTCGAATGAATTTTATTATGTAAATGCCGTTATAATTATTGTTTATTATTTATTTTCAATCTGTGGTAGTCACCTTAATACCTCCTTATACATGCTAAGACATTCCAGCATTAAAGTGATGTATCACACAGTATTCGCAATTTTGCTCTGTCATTTAACGATTCTTCTCGTTCTTCTTCTCATATTGTATACTGATTTTAACCCAACTTGTTCAGCTGTCAAATTCGGACTTTATCTCAATTGAATCAAACCCAAATGGCACAGTTGGGTCAAATGGGTACAGCCCACTAGGTGTAAATTCACAACCTGAGGACAGACATAGCTTCACTAAAATACAAATTTCAGAAGCTGAACCTAGGCAGCTCAGAAGCTCCTGGTCTTACAGCCCAATGACTGATATTTCTCCACCTTCACCATTTCACCACACAGTGTAGCTAGACTAACACCATTGATGAGCTTCACTACATGTAGCAAAAGAGAATGCAGAGAGTATAGATATAGTGTCCCAGATCTGGCAAAGGACCTCTTGGTGGGCCTCTTCTCCTTTTTGTTGATTGTGATTGTACCTAGTGGTGCTGGGACATACGGCTCATACTGCCACACACTGTACTCTGTAATGTAATGTAATGTACTGTTTCTTCTCTCTCACTTATTCTTCCCACATTTCACAAAAGTCAGCACCCTGTTGTTTCTACTCTTAAATAGGGAGATGTGACATTCCAATCAGGTCACCTGTGATGAAGTCTCTCACTGAATCACCAATGGATGTCCGTAAACTGGACAGTCCAGGAAACACTCCTAAATATGAGTTACCTAATACATAAGCTTTGATGGCTTTATGTGGAAAGCTCATACTATAGACTGTGGAAAGTGTTCATCTATTTTTTTTCTAGTTTAGAAATAAACTAAACTAAAAAAAAAATTGTCCAGAAGCCCAAGGTCATTGTACCCAATTTTACAAATGAACCAATGATTGTGTAACATTCCTTTAAGGGAAGCTGAGCATTCATTGTTGCATATGTTTTAAAGCTGCTGTACAACTTGGACCTGGTGGCAGGTAAGGTGCAGTTACCTTTTCCTTCAAACTGTTTTTTTAGCGCCTGATGAACCAGCAGCAGCAGAGTGTAGAGTTTGAGGAGCTGCAGAGAAGGCAGCAGCAGAAGTTGCAGTCCCAACTGCAGGCACTGGAGGAGGCTCTGTCAACACGAGTGGAGAAGATGGAGCAGGTCACAGTTTCTGTGGAAGAGCTAGAAGAGAAGAGACGCTTCCTGTTGGCAGATCAGCAGCAGTGTGTCTTACTGCAGGACAGAATAGCACAGCTGGGTGAGCTTAGACACCCATTTAGATCTTTTTACATTTATATCTTACCATTTTACCTTTATAATTATTTGAAGCTCGCTTGGTTGAGCTTAGTGCATACAGATTTTTTGTACTATTTTTTTGTGTGTGTGTGTGTGTGTGTGTGTGTGTGTAGAGCAAGACCTGGCTGAGAGTGAAGCCAGGCTACGTGCCAGCACAGAGGAGCAAAGAGAAGCAAAGGAGGAACTTGAGACATGCCACGCTGACATCCAGTTTCTAAAAGGGGCTTTAGCCACTGAGAGGCAGCATGCAGAGGCCCTGATAAGCCACAGTCTCACTGACAGAGATAAACTACAGCAGGCTGAGGTGAGAGCTGTTTCCTATACTTCTTGTGTAAGACTGTATATAGGACTCTTCTGTTAATCCCACACATTTGTTCCACACTGTGGTGAACTTTGCTCATTAGCTTCATATCTTCAGAAGGAGTGTTGAAATGTTTTTATATGTGGAAATATTATTGCAGGATCAAGCCCAAAGCAAGCCTATATGTCTAAAATAGGTTTTTTATAGCTTCCATCCTGTATAAAGTATATTTTGGGGGAATTTTGGGAACACACATTTGTCATAAGAAGGACTAGACTTGTTGCTGATAGAGGCATCTCTGTCTTTAGTCGAGTTGTACTTAAAAACACAAACATTCAACATTTTTTTATTTTAGTTTCATATTTTGCCAACAGTGTGTTATTCCGTCAATAGTTTACTTACAAGTAATCAGATAAATCATCTAGAGTTGATTTCAGGTGGAGAATTTACATGTGGAACCTGTAGCTGTCACTGCCTGTGAAGCAAGACGCCATTAGGCTAAAAAATCAAATGAACAAGAGAAATAACAAAATATTATATAAGAAAATATTATATAAAAAATATTATATTAAAAAAATCTCTGGGTGAGATTAAAGAGACCCTCCAGGAAGTAGGTGTATGTGGGTCAATGACAACGAATAAGACAGAATTTCACCAGGGTAAATACAGAGGGTTTACCTCAGGATGCCAATTAATTGCCTCATGGGCTTTAAGACCAGATTAGAGTTTACCAAAGAATGAGAAGTATATGGAGGAGGAAAGCACCTGCTCATGGACTGAAGCCTACCACCCCATCGTATGGCATTGGCATGTATGGCTGCCAGTGGAACTGTTCCTCTTATATTTATTGATGTGTCTGCAGATTCATGTTGAGCCAACTGTTTAAAACTCGTTAAATGGAACTTCACACAGCAGATTTTATATTCAACAATGAATATTAATTGTATATGCAAATGTGTATTATTTATACTCCTTGAACTTTTCCATATTTTGTCACATTACAACCACAAACATAAATATATTTTATTGGAATTTAATGTGAACGACCAACACAAAGTGGTATACAATTGTGAAGTGGAAAGAAAATTATACATGATTCAAAACATTTTTTTTTACAAATAAATAACTGAAAAATCCCCCTGAGTCAATACTTTGTGGAACCACATTTTGCTGCAATTATGTCTCCACCAGCTTTGCACATCTAGTGACTGAAATTTTTGCCCATTCTTCTTTGCAAAACAGCTCAAGCTCAGT